>JAQFXN010000584.1:0-20463 GCA_034693365.1 Liacarus xylariae | reverse complement strand
GTGGACAGGACTTGAATTTGACTTCTATTAAGTTCACAGACATTGCCATCGATTGCACTGTCTTTGAGTGCATTCAATTCGGTTAACATCTCATCAATAGTTGATTCATAAATGTTTGCCATTATTTCTGAATTAATCATTAATTCATTAATTATTTTATATTATTTTTACAAAATTTCAATAAAATGTTTAACAAAAATGAGTTAAAGAATAATCAAATGTAAAACTGATTTAAATATAATAAATAGACATCTTTTCATATATTAGTACAAAGAATGTCATCAGAAATGACTGCAATTAAAAGTACTATAAATTAAAATATGTTTTAATTAGGATTTGGTTTTCAATTCAAAGCAAATCTATTATTGAATGAATGAAATACCGATTTAAACAATGATTGCGAAAACGATTAATTGATTGCAATATATTGTCAACGGATTTATGCGATTGAATAACATTAACATTACTTACATTTATGTCTATTATTGCCCAAAATTATTGAAAACAAATTAATTGAACCGATATTTAGATTTTTAATTATTATTATTATAAACGTTAATCTGTTTTTAGTTTAGTATTGAATGAAAACACACGTAATATCTTATATATTATAGAGCTTTGTATGAATTCACTCCACAATAATGTATTCCCGGAATAAATATATTCTTGAATTACTAAAAATTAGCACAACTTATATCTCAATTAAGTTTATCAATAATATCGGTAAAGCATTTTAATACTATTACACTAAATGGGATCTGTTCCAATACCTTGATTATTTTGTAATTTGTGAAAATCTGGAGGGAAATATAAGGGGAATTAGCATGCAACCTTATTCAGATGTTGCAAAACTGCATACAAGTTCTAGAATATACCGCAATGTTATGCAGTTTATAGTAGTTCTAAATGGAATGGGAAAGGGATGGCATGGGATTGAACTAAACATTTACTACTGTAACAGTTGTATTAAAAAAAACTCTAGAATTCATATAAGAATTTAATCCATCAAAAATTATACTGAAATTCTCAAATTATATTTTTTGAAAAAAAAACTTTAAATATTTTACATAATTAAGTAAAAATAGCCGTTTATATAGAATATGATTAAATTCTTTAAGATTTTATTTGAAATATGGGTTCATCCCATTAAACTCTTGCTAAATTAAAATAGTAAAATAAGTGAAAACATTTGAAATTATGTGATTTGTAATATTAACTTTTCTTATGCCTAGTTTTCTTATTCTCTTAGGTAAAATAAAGAATATATCAGAATTATCCTCATACTACCCTCTTGGTTGTCATAAAAATATACTTACAGTTTAAGCCATACACATCGCCATATAAAGCAGATATGTTAAATTTAGTACAGGTCAAAATTTTAGGCATTGTAAATTAAAGTCATTCAAGCTGAAGTATTTTAAAAATTTCTAGAAATAATAAAATATAACCCTGTAAACTTTTACTCGAGTAGAACCTATTTTGTGAGTTTTTGGATGAATAGATCGAAATACAAGTTCCCATAAATGATTAGCTGTTGTAGGGATGGGCAAAGACCTCGGAGTCAGGTATAAGGCACTGATAAGAGGCTCAAAATCACAGGGAGTATAGGGTGGGGTATTTTCAATTATTCTTGGGGAATTTAATTAAACGTGACGTAATTTGACAGAATTGAGGCAAATCAGGATGAATTCTGCAAAAACCTAATAGAATTTTTCAAGGAATTTATACAGAATTTCACAGAATATTCTTCAAAAACTGTGCGGTTTTCTCAAAATTTTACGGGGGTGGTCCTCGTATTTTTCCTCATCATTTCCTCCCAGGGCTATACCCCCAATGCCCTTCCCTACCTAATTGCATGCTTAGATTCTTTAGTGATAATCAAATTGGTCTGACTCTCGAGATTACTCCAACCCATTAATGACATGAAACGGGAAAAACTTGAGCCCTAATGGATAGCAATAACTGTTTACTTCACTGTTTAGCACTACTTCTACCCAATGTTTGCCAACAACTCTATTATATAAGACTTGCCTTCAAAAACAGTTCTTTGTGTTATTGTGTTGTACTCTGTGTTGTGAATCACAACTTGTGATACACTAATGGTATTGACTATTGATTATTCAATACAATCAAACCTCACATAAGAGTCTATTTTAACAAATTGTCATTCAATCAATTCATTTGAATCCAATTCATGTAATAAAACCCCATTTTATTCATTCAATTACTTTATTTAAATGAAATTATTATTAAATATATTTCACAAAAGTTTTAATTAATGTTTATTTAATGGCATTTGATTTGATTTATTGACATCTTTTCAAAAATGGGTCAAAACGTTATTTATGAACGAATAGGAAATAGAAATATAAGCTATTCTTGGATTTAAATAATATATTTAAGTATTTAAATGTAATTTTTTAACTCTTTTATTCCAAGACTAATGAATGCAATCATATTTGAAATCAGTCTTCAATTGTCACTCATTTATGGATCAGATCTCAGGATTATATCTCTTATTATACTCTTTATTGAGGATTATTTGACATTCAATTGTAAACGTAATGAATGAATGAATTTTCATAAAAATCGTGAAAATTAAAGCAAAAAAGCGTCAAATGAAAGCATTATATATAGAGTGAGGAAAATAAACGGACGGGGGTTTACACTAATGTATTGAATAGTCCTATAAAGTGTGGAAAAGGGGCTCTTTTATGGCTGACTTTGCATAACGGCATCTGTGAATTGAACTGAGATTTAATTGTTTTGTTTTGAAGTGAAATATCGGGAAAAGTATTGATTGTATGGCCAATGGATTCAGACAATGAGCCACAGACTAATCGCCGTTCGGGTCGGGGCAGAGGGCGAGGGAGGGGCCGACCCCCCGGCCGACCCGCGAAGAAGACTAAAAAGAAGGCCGAAAAGGGTATTAAAGAAGAGATAATTGCGAACACCGTTGAGGACATCGAGAAGAGTGTCAGCGCTTGGGATGAGAAGAGAGGTTTGCATTTGGATCTGAAGACTGAGTCCATTGAATGTATGCATTGATTGCTTTATATCAGTTATAAGTTATATATTTTGTCAAAACCTCTGTCTTTTTAATTATAAAAATACCCGAAGTTTTGCACCAAAACTATAATGATTTCAACCCTTAATTCAATGTTTCCTTTCTATAAACGATAAACAATTTATGTGAAAACCACTCCTTATATGCAAGTGTTGACGGACTGGCCTCACGTGTGCCACAGCCGTCATCACTGGTCCGACAGTGACCGCCACCTCACTATACAGAGGAGAGTGGCTAATGTGCATCTCTGCTATTGACAAATCTCTAATAACGTAATTAGTAATCAATAGTTTTCATCCTTTTATCGAACTCTATATAACTTAAGGTTCGCTATAATGAGTGCGAAAAAAGATTATTGAATTTGTTTTTAGTGTAAGAGATAATTGACTTTTGATTATTGAAATCTAATTAACATTAATGTGAATTATAATTTAATTTATGCAAAGTTGACGAAAACATAGACTCGGAGGCACTGACATCCCATCCCATTTCATTCGTGAGTTCCTCTACAAAACTCTTACACCGAAACGAACCCTTGAATTGGAAATATAGGGTTAATCTGATTGGAGAGAAAGTAGTGAACCCTCGGATCCATTGCTGCGAGAAATGTCAGTTACCTATTCTCATATATGGAAGAATGGTTTGTCCAATAATTGTTATAAGTCTAGCATTTATTTATGTTATGTCTGTCTTGTCGGCACCGGTAGATCGCATGTAAACACGTGTTTTGTCTGAGTTGTGCGAAACAACACGAGACGGTGTGTCCGCGTTGTGAGGAAAAGGTGTTGAGAGTGGAAAGGAGTGGGTTGGGAACGGTATACATGTGTCAAACAGAGTCCTGTAAGCGCACGTATTTAAGTCAACGTGACCTCCAGGCGCACATTCAACACAGACATGTGAGACGACAGACCAGTTCGAGTGCTCTGATCCCATCGAATAACCCGAATGTGATACCCAGCGCAAGCATTTCGGTCAAAGAGGTGAGTGCTTCGCATTCGAGTTCAACCGCCACTTCGCGTTCAATTTCGTACAACAGCTCATTCCAGAGCCCAATACCTGTTGTCTCTTCCCGTTCTAATCTGATAACAGTTCCGATTCAAGAAGAGGTCAACTCTAGTCTGAATCCAATGACACAAACAGTCAATTCCCAGAACTCAATGATTGTCTCATCACAACAACCCGTTTCGAACTACGGTCCGCAACAATCGCCTTATGGTCACCACAACCCACACATGCAGTGGCCATCGATGCCCAACACTAACACATTTGGCTATAGACCCCCGTGGGCTCCGATTAATCCATACAATAACCCCTACAATCGTCCTTATTATCAACAATAGGTGTTGTGCTATATATGCAATTGTTTTTCCCAATTCATGCAAACATTGTGGCCCTTATGGGCCCAGAGTTGAACTCAATTCTCAACAGACAGTTGACTCAAATAACAATAGATTTTGTGAAATATATATCATTTAAATTAATTTTTTTTTATTATTTGATTTTGCTTTAAATGTTAAAAATGGTTTGAATTTCAATCAAATTCTATGTATTTTTGATTTAATTAATAAATAATTATTTAATATTCGAAAACAGATTCATTAATAAACATATCTTACAATAAATGCATTCAAAGTTATATATTATATAATACTATAAAACGTTTGAGAGTTTTAAAAAACGAGTTAAATCTTTAAACTAAAAAATTACTAATTGAGCGAAAAGTGTTATAAAAGGCAGCGATTTTATAAGCATTTAAATAATCACAGTTTAGGGTATTTTTATAATTAAAAGCATTTATTCTATGCTTTTGTATCGAAGGACTGGAAGAGCAACAAATAATCAAAACAAATCTGCTTTTTGTTTCAAACTTTTCTGCTTCCAAGTGGACAAACCATAGAATTCTTCTCTTGATATTCCCAGAGCTTTCTATAAATGCATTCAAACAATAGTTTTAATTTTTTTTATAAATTAATGAAAACAAAAATACTTTGAAGTCTTCAGCCCTTAAATAAGATTCGAGACAAAGAGGATTCAGGCCTTCAGGTAATGGTCTTTTAGTTAAGTCTTCTAAACTGTATTGAGTCGATCCGGTAGTTCTCAAATGAGACAATACTTCTTGAATGAGAACCATTTCTGGTTTTCTGCCGTCCTATGAGAATGAGAATAGAAACAAGAATTCACTATTATATACATACTGTACCTCTATATCCGTTTTCCTAGAAAAATATAATTGGAATTCTATAGGCTGCCCCCCCCCCCCTCCAGGTGCCATTTTGCCAAAATTGTTTTAACTATTTTTAATCACTTCTCTCGGGTAGAGTGCAAACCAGTTTATATTCTCCTTTTTCTTCGATATCACTATTACCTGAATATGTTTGAGCGCAACGTCTTCTCTATATTTCCACTGAGGAAAGAGAGCACAGAAGCAGTCGGGTTCGAGTCCGGCACAGATCACATAAGCATTTGGCGGTTCCTCAGAGTTTTTGGCTATAATTACAAAAACATTATTAAAACTACAATAAATCAAAAGAAAAGTCAAACAATAGTGAATATACCGTAACAATAGGAGAGAGTGGAGTCGAGCGCACACTTACGTTCGGCATTCCATCTAATATTTACAGAACCAGTCATTGTGTTGGCCTCTGATTCTTCACTTAATTGATCAGAAAATGCAAATTTCGATTCCCATAAAAATATTTGGTTGTGATTATCAAACAAGAAAAAGGTTGGCTGTTGTGCGCTATACAGGTCTTCCTGAGTGAATGGATAGGGAACCACATTATGACAACTCCTATACGAACACAATATCTCTTTGGATTTGAATTCTCCAGAAGAAGAGCTAAAATTGATAAGTCTTGGACTAAAAGAATAAGAGAGTTGGCTATCGATCAGCGAATAGTAAAGCTGTTGTCTATGTCTTCGTTCGTGTTTTTCAAATATATCCCAAAACTCGTTCCCTTCCTTTCCCTCTTCTAATTCTTGTACTGAATATTTGACATCAGATTTCAGTCCAATTTCAGGCGATTTATTATTAATGAGGTTTTCGACCGCTTTTTTCATTACTTCTCGCGTTTCAGTCAAACATTTGCATCCATTCCAGACATATATCATATGAGTCGAAGAATTGACAAAAACAAAAGCGGTTCGACTCCTCAAACTTTGAACTCTGCACTCGACCTCTACAAGACAGGCCTCGTTTGGAACAACTCCTCTAACATAAAACGCTTTCCAAACATTTCTCTCCAACTTTTGACCTCTTTTTCCGCGCAAAATAACTAAAGCGCCTTTGAATATATTGAGAAAACATGGCTCCTCTTTGCCCTCGGATACCCGTACCTATAAATGAAGCCATAATTTGTCTCATAATTAAATTTAATTTATTTGGTGTTTAAGAAAAGAGTTTAAGCAAAGCTTGCCTTCAATGCTATGAAACGCAGCGAAAAATAGAGAAGCGGTTAGAACTCAGAGAACAGATTGAAATATAGTTTATTTTAAATATAAACCAAAATTCGAATGAATACCTGCTGTGCCTTCTCTTTATCCAATTCCACAGTCATCAGAGCACTGGCACCCTTTTCTGTGCTCTTAGTGTTGAACCCGTGCCAAAAGAAATAACAACTTCGGTCGCGACCTATCATTGAATGTCGGGATATATTTCCGGTTTTCAATTGTCGGCCGACGCGGGACAGCCTGTAGTGCCAGCGCACGACATATGTGTCGCCCGAATACATGTAAAACATATTTTGGTTCGAGAGCTCATGTTTTTCATATTCAGAGATCAGCCAACACTTGACGTCCAGAGAAGTAACCGATATATGCCTTCCATCGAGTTCGTCATCCCAGCGGACGCCCCGACCTAAGTGTGCGTTTTCTAAGATCATGTCGGGTTCGGGAGCTTTCGTTTCAATTAGTAGTTTTGCATCGATTGGCAATAAATTCAGTTCTGAATAAATGTCTTTTTGTTTTTCTGGAGATTTCGATTTGAGAGCACTTGTAATGGAAGGCCAATCAAGAAACTTATCTTTAAAGAGAACGGATTCCATGTTCTGGTTAACCTTCATAAACCAGGACCAATGGGGCCGTTTGTCCGCTTTCTTGTGGGCACTCATCCCAAATGGGTTTACATCACATTCACTATAATTATATCCTTTATTCCAAAGATCTTTAGCCGAATCGAGAGCACACTTTCGTTTTATATTTGAAGCCCTGTTTCCGACCCAGACATACATTTCCGAACCAAAATCAAAGACAAACGTTTCTTCAGAGGTTAACATCTCAACTCTGGGCACTCGACCCCAGTATTCGTCGTACGGAACCAACTGTTCGTTTATTACTCTATATATAAGGTTTGTGGCAATTATCGCCTCCTCATAGACCTCATCCTCTTCTGGTTTATTTGGAGGATTAATCAAATCAGCTTTCGTTGAATTTAATTGTTTTAGAAATAATTCGTATTCTTTTGATTCAATAAATTCTTCACTTTTTTGACCATCGATTAGAACCAATGGATTCGATGAACGAAAACATAAGTCTTTTTTCTCCTGTATTTGGTTAGAGATTTCCAATGTTTTTGTTCTTTCAATTATATTAGAGTACTGTCCGATCAAAGCCCATATGCTATCTCTGGACACAAGTATATAGGAATCGCCGCTATTTATTGAGTTTAGCTTCGGCTCTACGAGTCGGGTCTGTGCTCTTCGTCTGCCTTTGATTTGAACTAACATTAGGGTTTGCATAGAGTTTGGCATATCATAGCTCTTCCACACATCTCTGGTCGCCGCACAAGAACTTCTTAACTTTCCCGCCACAGCCTTCAAGTCCTCACGACTGGCCAAACCGGCCAAAGCCGACGCCGCAAAACTGGAAGATTTAACCAAATCTTTTGACTTTTTTGGTTTTGAAGTACTATTTGTCTCATTCTGTGAACTATTCTCTAAATAAGAGCCGACAATGAAGTCAGTTCTCGCGGCGAGACTTCGGATCGGATTAGAAGAAGTCATTCGTCTGTTCCGAGTCGTCACACATTTCTTTTGTATTACCGGTAATCTAAAAGTGATTTAAAACATATAATAACAACTCTAGTCTAGACATTACACACATGACTCACAGATCAGACACTCCGGCGCTAATCTCATCGAACACTTCGTCACATATTTTCTCATTTTTATTGTTTTGTTTAATATCTTTAGAAAAAAATGAATTGAAATCCTCGTCGTCTGTCTTAGGAATAGAAATAGACAGCACTTTACTGCTACTCGAACTCGCACTTGGAGTTTGAGAATTGGAAAGGGGTGTCACTATTTTAGGTACAATCAATTGATCGGTTTTAATAGAGTTAAGCATTTCAGCGGTTTTCTCACTACGAAAGGGAATGGGTTTTGGAGTTTTTCTCTGAACGTCGGGTGTTTTCACAACAGGAGTGTCCGTTTCCAACATTTTTGCTTCGATTGTGAACTGTTTTACATCTTTTTCTTCTACTCTATTCTTCCATTTAATGCTCGAATCTTCTAATAGAGAGACTCTGTCGGCAATACTTGACGACCGGTTTCTTGTATTTGTATTACTATTGGGAACTCTTAGCGTCACTTCCGGTTCGTCATCTTTTTGGACTCGTTTTCTCCAATTTTCTTCTCCGTTCCGTTTAAGGGCAGCCAAACGGTCGGAAATGCTTCCGCCGATGGACTTCCTATTAAGCGGTTCACTGGTTTCGGTGTCGATCTCAATGGGTTTAGTTGTACTCATTATTATACAACTCGTGGGTCTCTTGTGGTCTAACCTTTTATTATTACTTAAAGACCTGAAAAGATAAGTCAATAATAAGTGAATTTGTGTTTTATGTCTAGTCTTCAGATTTAAAGCCAATGAATACAGAATTAATGAGAGAGAAGAGTGAAATACTTAAGAATTTCTAGAATTTGAGCTTAAAGTTGGCAATCATTCAAAAGCAAATCATTTAATTTATATTCAATAATATGTGAAAAATTAAATTTCAAGAGCTTTAAAAAGAACATAAAAAACAAGTTATAAGAAAAATATTAGTTAAATAACAAATTTAAATGTATTTTGAGTCCAACTTTCACTTTCCCTCTTTGGCTAACTTTCAAAGTATTAAAAGACTGGAATTGTGTTTACAGTAAATTGAATTTAAATATAAAACCAAATTAATGCTCAAATATATTATACTTTCAATTGCTTTCATAACATTTGTGTGATATTCAGAGAACTGAAAATAACTAACAGTTCCTATTGAATTGATTTATTGGCTGATATTTTGAATTTAGTACTCAAAGATTTCAAGTAATGATAAAAACTAGGCTATGATTAATGAAAAGATAATTCAAATATAGTTTAATTTTAGCCTTATTTTAATGGAAAAAAATTTAATTTTCTATTTTGAGTTCTTTCAAAATTAACTGAAGAGAAAGTAAAAGCGGACTAATTGTATAAATTAAGTGTAGTTTTGAGAAAAGTGTAAAAAAGTTACAAAATTCTAAACTAAGTGTAAATATATTAACAATGATTTTGTTATTTAATAAGAGTTTCAATTGAAATGACAATTAAATTTTAACCAAATATTTATGAATTATAGCAAAAATTCAATACATTATAAAATATTTTATAATCAATTAAAACCACAAAAAAAGTAAAAAAGAAATTTTAAAAAATTGATTTACAAATAGTGTTAGAATTTTACATAAAATCAATAATTATTATTGAAACAAATCGAAACAATTGATTGATTTCTTATTCTCTTATAGTATTAGTTAATATAAGACCATATCTTCGATATCTTTGATTCATTACCTTTGATTTGTTTTGTTTTCGTCGCTTTGTTTTAGAGCACAAGAATTAGGCGCCGGAACTGTATTTCCGTTATTGTTATTATGATTATTATTAGTAGTATTACTGCTATTAATGGACAGATTGTTGTCATCAGTTCTGTTGACATTAGACTCCAAATCAATGTTTTCATCACTCGATGAAGAACTGGTGTCCGAAATATCTATCTTTTCATTCGATCCAAAGCTTTCAGTCTTTAGAATTGACTTCACTTCTGATTTATCTATGGTTTGGTCGGACTTTTTAAGAGCACTTTTGACTGGTTTTAAATCATTTTTATGGCCTGTTTTGAGAATACTCTTCATTTCCATCGTTTTATTCATAACTACTCTCTTTTGGTGCTCTAAACCAGTCTTTAATATACTTCGAGTTCTATTAGTATTTAAATTACTCTCAAATGAGTAAAGGTTTGAATTAATAGTCGATTGACTGGAAGTGGCATTCGATGCGATATTCGCACCATTGGTTCCGTTGTTTAAGTTCAGGCATTTCTCGATCTCGTCTTCAATACTCAAATTCTTTTTGAGTATAGGTTTGGGCAGTGAGTGGTCTTCTTTCGATTGGAGGAACTTCTCGTCCAAACTCTTATGTTTGAGTATAGAATGGATTTGAGATAAAGGCTTAGAACTGGAAGAAGGCTTCGACCAAATGTCGATCGGAGTAGTGGTCAGTAATACTGAAGGGTTTCTGTGATCAGACTCTGAGCCCAACGAATGTCGTTTCAAAACCGTGTGCTTTGAGTTGAGGTCAAAGCTGTCCCTCTTTTTCAGAATCGATGGCAAAGTCTTGATCTCTGTTTCGTCTAAACTCTTGCGCTTCAGAATTGGTTTGACATCTATTTGTTCAACAGTTTGTCCATTGCTTTCACTCGACTCAACACTTTGTGACGAACTCTCAAAACACTTGTCTTCAGACGTCGTTTCAAACGTTTCGATGGTTTGGACGTCAGTCTCAGTGATGTTCACAGTCTTTGTCCCTCCAGTACTCACTCTCTCAGACACTGATCTCTTGTCAGAGATGTCGTCACACTTTGCGCTCATATCCTGTTTCTTCGCGAAAGACATTTATCACGAGTGCTATCGTTTGCATCCATTTATGGCATTAAAGGCTAAGCAAATGCTTTATTTCCGACATTTCATTCACTACTTCTGCACAAAAATCTGTTTACAAAACGTATTGAAAATAACATCAAATCAAACATTCAGTCATTCATTACGTAATTCATTGCACTTATAATAACGTAAAGCAATTCAATCACTCATTGAATCCCTCTTTCATTTCAATTGCTTTTTACGTTATATACGAATCACTTCTATTATAGCACTAATCCCTTCCTCTAAACCAAATATCACATCAATTTATGGACAGAATATTCAAATACTGATTGACACAAAAGCAGACATTCATTTCAGGCTTTCATTTGTTTCTCCTTTTCATATAAATCTCTTAACCCTTTAGTCAAACGAATGCTATTAAAGGCATTTTTAACCACATATTCAAAGGGTTTATATTTTCGAGGCCTAAAGTGCTGTGTCGTCCCATTCACTCCTCAGTATTGACGAGTATTATAATTCATATGCGGGTACGTTGATTCTGGATATGGTCCAGGAGCATTTATTAGTATTATAGTGGTTGTACTCCTATAGGCTTAGCTTTATTTCCTCGAAATTCTCTTGATTTTGTGTTTTATGTCTCGATTAGACAAAAATAAAATATTGTGTATTTGAATCACTAATTTCCATTTGAACATGCACGTTTATTATTTTTAACAGTAGTAAAACAAGAAGGTATAAATATCTGCTTTCATAGAAAAATATTAGGGGTTCAAAATGACACCCTCGACACCATTCTTTACAATTAACGAATCTGATATGTTATTCCATTGCATTCGTCGATAAAGAGATTTCGGTTATTTTCATGCATTTCTCATTAGTAAAGCTCGGATAAAAAAGCAAAATAAACTTGTAATTGTTTGCTCGAGGTGGATTTAATAATGAATTTCTGTGCGCGAATGCTAATTAATGAAATAGAATTCGATGTGCAGTTAACACAATTTTTAACTGATTATATCTGAGATTGTAATTGATTATAAATATATTGATAAAACATCCAATACTTTTGACAAGTTTTTACACATTCAGTGGAGTTATAATTGTGTAATAGGAATTGTTCTTTGAAAACATTGTATAATTATTCAGTTTAATAATATAAGTATTGCATAAATTAAAATTTACTTTAAAAAATGTGTTTTTGATTTATTTATAACTCTGTTAACTGCACATCCAATTGTATTTCATTAAATAGCAAACAATTACAAGTTTATTTTGCTTTTTTATCCGAGGTTTACCGATAAGTAATAAACCGAAGAGTCATTCAAACAATTGAACTAAAGTTTACAGAACATTGAAATAATGTTTAGAAACTCTCTCTCTCTCTCTCTCTCTCTCTCCTCGAGTATTGTGTAATGTTATGCAAACCAATTACACGACTGAATAGAGTGTAAAGTAATGGTGTAATACCTCTGCGAGTTGTGATTTGTTAAGTCCAGGTCTGGTCTGAATTCGATAGTGTTTTTTATATCTGCGCAAAGTGTTCACCTGCAGTGCCAGCAGATCCACGTCCTGACCGGTGGTGGTCTGACCTGTGCTCACGTGCGGGTCTGTGTCTACAGTCAACTCGTGGTCGTCTTCGCTGTCCTTTCGTTTGCGTTTATTCGACGACCGAATCGATTGAATCATTTGTTTGTGATGTTCGCAGATATAGGTGTGATGTGAGCGCTGGTCAACTGTTAGCCTAAGCTTTCGTTGTGTCACTTGTTTTTCAATGCGTTTAGAATACGAAGCGTTTCCAGCGATTCGATGACACCGTTGGGAGTCCTCTATCAGACAACACACCGATTGGTTCGCACCCGCAGTCCCGCCACTGGGGGTCTGGTTGGCCGCCAACTGCACCACTGGTGCGCTCGCATTGGCTGCACTCGGGTTTGACTGCACCGGCAGTTGCGTTGAATTGATTCCCATATTGTGTCCAATAGTAGTCGTATTTGTGTTTAACGCCAAATGACTCGATATCTGACTCATTGTTTGCCACAAATCACTGCAAAACTCATCATTACTTCTGTTTATATTATAATTATTTCAATTTAATTACAATTTATTTAGTTTTTAATTGTATTTCAAAATTATTATTCAATTGTTTTTCAGGTTTTTATAATCAAATCAATGCTTCAAAGGATTGCAAATATTGTGTAAACAAAACAAAAGACGTTTCAAATAGTGATTTGTATTTTTAGGGATCGTTTCTATATTACTATCAAATTATTATTTGTTTTGTGTAATAATTACGTTATGTAAATATGTTGTGTCAGTAATTAATAATCAGCTCTGAATATCCAGCTAAATTAAATTAATATGCACTTGCAATGCTCCATTTAAAATTCATAAAGAGAGTCAATTTTCTTATTAACTCTAGTGTTTTTTAATCCAATTTTAAGTCACCCTAATCCACTTCGGATATTGGAGAAATTCTTTCATTAAATTAGGGATGCTCAATGGGCGGTATAGCCAAAATACCCTCCGGTCTCCGAAAAGAATACCAAAATAACCCCCTTGTGATGAAGAAAATTGGACCCGTTCTAGAGATTTTGAGAAAACGGCGTCTTTGGCTCCATTATTACAGAATATTCTGTGAAATTTTTAGAAAAATAATAGAATTTTGTCAGATTCTGTTAAATTCTTGCAGAATTCATCACAATTTGCTAGAATTCTGTCAAATTCTGTTAATTCTTGCAGAATTGGTAGAAATTCTGTTATATATCTTATTTTTAATTAAATTCTGCAGAAGATGATAGATCTTAAAGTTGTAAAATTATTACACAAACCCTGTATTGAAATTGAAATGAATGTATATAAACAAAAATATAAAAAAAGTTCCTATTTTCAACTGCCAGAACATTTACCAATAGTGTGCCAATATGGACCAGGGTGATCCATTAAACATCCTGAGTTCAATTATTCCTGAAAAACGAGGCAACCGTTTGCGTCAAACAGTACCTCACATTGGGTTTCGCCCCTCCTTTGCAGGACTCGATTGCATAATTGATATTCTCTATAGAAAGCTATGCAATGAAAACCCAAACTTCTATAGGAAAGTCTCATATTCTGCGTTCGCATACTATTGTGCGGTCGGGGCTTATTATAGAGCCTTATATTTAAAATCAGCCCGGGGTGGAGGCATGAAATATGACGAAAGGGCATTTCTTGATTTCTATGATCACTGCTCTGATCGCTATGTCTTTCCGAAACTATTGACAACATATCTCTCTGGGTTTGGAACGTTTAGATCTATGGGTGGAGTGGAATATCAGTTCGAATTAATGGACAGAACTTATCAAACAGAAGAGGGTATAAGTGGTTGGTTCGGCCGATTCAGCTCAAGCACTCACTTTCTCTACACAAACATCCCATGTCTGGCCGTTTATGTCAACAAAATGATTGCAGACTTAAGATATACTGCAAATCCAGACGGACCTACCGATTGGCACTTTCCCGATAACATAACGCCCACTGAACTGAATCACGGCTTCCCTACGGTTAATGTATTGGGCTATAGACCGGCACTAAAATTATTGGCAGAACAGGTCAATTTTCTCAAAGAGAATGGTGTAATCGAGGGTCAAATCACATCTTCATTTAATTCCATACCATTTCTGAATAGTTTGATGTTTGGAGTCAACACTTATCTCAGTTGTCGTCCAGAGCTCTATAAAACAGAGTTAACACCAATAGAAGGAGAGAAAATCGGTTCTATTGGCCAAATATGTCAGCAACACTTAGACCTAAATCGTTGCTCTACCACTCCATTCAAAGAATCTGTATTTATCAACAAATCGACTGAATATATAGATCCGGCCATAAGTGGAGTGTCCGCCGCATTCCTATTTCGGCCGTATTTCCAATCCGTGAAGACTAACGAAGCCATTGAACTCAACACTTGGTCTGCGTATGAATTTCAATCATACAGTGCTGTACCCCAGGAGTGGATCAATAGTCGTAATGCGATTCATGAGAACGAAAGTCCACTCCTATCGTGCGGTCCACTCCAGTCCGCACCTTATCTTATCTCTCATTTATTAGACTCTATGACAGCAGAAGAACAAAAGTATAAAAAAAGAACTAAAAGGTGATTTTGGAATCAAAACAATTATTAAGATTTAGTTAAAACTTATACTCCTTTTCCAATATTATTTGTATTTCAACCTAAATAGGGATCCTTTGGCTTATAATCTAAAATATTTTGGCGGAGGTTTGAGTCCAAGTGTTGATCGAATCAAATTTCGGCCATCGTTTGCAGGACTGGACGGCATAATTAAAATACTCTATCAAAAGCTAAATTCTCAAAACCGAAATTTCAGGAAAAATGTCTCGTATTGTGCGTTCGCATACTATTGTGCGGTCGGGGCTTATTATAGAGCATTGCTATTAAAATCAATTCAAAGTCGATCACACATTACATCTGATGAACAGTTGTTTATTAATAAATGCTATGATTATGTCTTTCCGGAACTGTTAACAACATATCTCTCTGGGTTTGGATCGTTTAGGTCTATGGGTGGAGTGGAATATCAGTTTGAATTAATGGACAGAACTTATCAAACAGAAGAGGGTATAAGTGGTTGGTTCGGCCGATTCAGCTCAAGCACTCACTTTCTCTACACAAACATCCCATGTCTGGCCGTTTATGTCAATAAAATGATTGCAGATTTAAGATATACTGCAAATCCAGACGGACCTATCGATTGGCACTTTCCCGATAACATAACGCCCATTGAACTGAATGCCGGTTACCCTACGCTTAATGTATTGGGTTATAGAGCAGCAGAAAAGTTACGCAATGAACAGGTCAATTTTCTCATACAGAATGGTGTTATTGAGCATAAATTGGGGTCTAGAGGCCTTTCCATTCCATTACTCCCAATTCTCATGTATGAAGTACAGTCTTATGTGGAAAGAGCACAGGTATATCGAACTGAGTTAATAAAACGATTGAATACCGGAACGATTGGCCAAATATGTCATCAACACATATACCCAAACTCCTATATAAGTTCCATTCCATTCACTGATAGAGAATTAGTAAACAAATCGACAGAGACTATACCCGGGGCTATAAGTGGATTGTCGGCCGCATTCATATTCCGCCCGTATTTCGAATCCCTGAAAAATACAGAAGGCATTGAATTCAACACTTGGTCTGCGTATGAATTTCAATCATACAGTGCTGTACCCCAGGAGTGGATTAATACTCGTAATGCAATTCATGAGAACGAAAGCCAACTTCTATCGTGCGGTCCATTTGAATCTGAGTCCTATCACATCTTTAATGGTTTGACAACAGTATTAAACTTAATGGTAGAGAGGGATAGAAAGGGAACGAATGCTTTCAATAGACAGGGATATGAAGACTCAGACACTGACAGTGATTACTAAAATTAATTGAATTTATTATTTCTATAACTTATACTCAATTTTATATTCATTACTATTTTTGAAACTAAAGAATAGTTTTTATGTGAAAATAATTTTATAAAACAATAGTTTATTAGAAAAGTATTAGTATTTGTAAATCAGTTCGGGTGCTATTAATTCAATACAATATACAATAGTTTTTAAATACAGTTAAATAAATGTCTTATTTATTACATAACTTATTCATTCATTAAAAACTTAAGATTTTTGAATTTTATTGTAATTAGAGAACAAAGTAATAAATATCATATAAATAGTATGTGAAAGGAGTTGGCGTTCTATACATTTGGGTTTTGGTTAGCAATCATTTTGTCAATCACTCGATTTCTCATTTGTTTCTTATTCTCGTCATTTGATTCAATCAAATCCTTCCAATCATTTGCTGATTCAATGCGTATTTGTTGAACATTTTTCGCAATGAATTCAATGGCTTTATTAGTGAACTCCTCGTTCTTAACAGAACTGAAAAGCAATAGAGTTTTGATCGCATTCTTTGCTGTGATTTGTGAAATGAAGAGCTCCTTAATAGTGGGGACAGACTTATAGACAGTAACATCGAATCCGATAGTTAGCGCATCGTTGGGTAACAATTGGTTTTTCTTCGCCATTAATGCCTCTCTTCGGGCATATCCTCTAAAACCCCATTCTCTTTCATCGCATAGGAATTCACGAATTTCTTGTGACCTTTTATGAATTGGTTGTGAATCGCAATCAACGATATATACATCAAAAGCTGCCAATACTTTGCGTCCATAGCTTTCAATATTTAAATTCAAGTAAACGCCAATACATTCAACATTTTAGTGCACTTGCTTTGGCACTACAATGACTTCCCATTTGTCTGTGCCGTCAATTGTGAAGACATCACTTCTGATCTGATCTTCAGTTCTGTCCAAAAATTTACTGATTTTAAAAACAAATTTGGTTTTGATTTCGTTTGAAATTATAGATATTTTGTTAGACATTAGAGTTAAAAATAAAAAGTGCGAACAATTGAAGTGCGAAAGTCTAGAATGAGTTTTGAGGCGGAGCTTAACTGTTAACAAAAAGTTTTAGGAAAAGCGCGCTTTTCTTGAATATCATGTGATATTTTGGATTTTAATGTTTATATAAATTATTTTCCAAATGGTGTTATAGTTTATTGTGATAATTGTGATAATATTAACGAGCTTACTTTTAAAACACTTAACTATGAGATATTTATTGTTAAAAATTTGTTTATTAATGATAATTACTTAATTGAAAATATCGGGTTAAGTGATAAGAAAGTATCCGATGTTAAGTCATTGGTTGAAAAATATTGTACAAATGATTCTAAAGAATATTATAAAACTTTTTTTGATAAATTTACAAATTAATAAAATAAATTATAAATATCTCATTTGTTTTCATTAATTTCAAATATAAAACCAATTAACTTCATAAAACCTAGATTGTAACTTAACTTGTTTTTATTATACATTATATCAATGCAATAGAAGATTTAGTACTTTTTGTTAACAGTTAAGCTCCGCCTCAAAACTCATTCTAGACTTTCGCCCTTCAATTGTATCTAAGTTTGTGATAATGACTGCAATTAATAATTGCCAATTATATCAATACTACCATTGCATCCAATCCTCATTTACTTGATTTCTATTGATTTGACTTACAATTGCGACAATAATATGTCAGACAATACAATAATTCAGTAAAAATAAGTAGTTTTAAATTAAAAGTTAAGTTTATTTAATCAATAGAAAACAAAAATAGAAATTCTTTACTAATTTTTTAAAACAATTGACAATTAAAAAGACATCAAAAAGCACTTCAAATGTATTGGACATTGAATTAAAAAACAAAAACAATTAATTAATGATATTCTTTAAAAAATGATGTATTGAAACCATGTATTAAAAGTATTTTATTTGTATTAACTGTTAATTTGATTGAATTTCGGAAAAGTCTTGAAAACAAAAAAACACATAAAACCCAAATTAAATCGAATGAAATAACCGGAAGAATAGGTTATGGAATAACTGCCGATTCGGTTCCCGCCGGTAATGCACTGCCAATTCCGGCCGTATTTAGCATTCAATTTAATTCTTATATAATCCGCAGTGTATTTATCAAAGTTTGAGTGTATGTCCAGTCCTTCATTCGCTATATTAATAACCGTTTCCTCCATTTCTGCACTCATTAATGATTTAATAACTCTTAGGGTTCGGTCGTTACTATCGATTGACTGAAACATAAGTGCATTTCAGTTAGAATTGTATTAATGTTTTGCCGATTAATCAAATAATACGAACCAAACAGTTGTTCCCAATTGTCTTCAATTTCTTCATCTCTTCTCTCAAATCTCTGTTTTCGTCGTCTTTTCTCTTAATTTGATTTTTGAAGTTTTCAATACAATTGTGTTCTTCTCTTATAATTTGTGAGCAATTAATGCAATAATTGTTTGGATTGAATGCACAGTTGTTTTGATGAACTGATAGTTCAGACAATCGTATGATTTCTTTACAACCGATTGACTCGAATTCGCACTTTATTTGCAATTTATTCAACAAATTCTTCAACGCTTTCGGGGATTCAATCAATTTCTTTGGAGTCAATCGCTTCCTATCGTTAGGACAGGTGTTGTGTCGTTCCAGCCATTGGTCGATACAGTGCTTACAATAGGTTTGTCCACAACAGTGACTGAACACCGGAGTATTGAATACATCCAAACATAGATCGCATACAAAGTCTTCCAAATCCTCTTCACTGTTGAGGACAAACCTCTTCTCATCAAAACCGGCCATTAATTGAGTGAATAATTAATGATTTGTTAATTAATTAATATTTATTATTATATTTCACTTCAAATCCAAAACATTTCTAAATTATTGAAACTTTTTTAGAATAAATTGAATCCAATCTGTAATCCATTCATAAATAACATTACGCTCTGATGTGAACTGAATTTCTATCGATTCATGTTTTTTGCTTTTCTTAAATACAGAATTCATCATAATTTGCTTTAATTCTGTCAAATTCTTGCAGAATTAGTCGTAATTCTATTAAATTACGTCATTTTTAATTAAATTTTAACGATTGCCACTCCATATATCGTTCTGTGATTTTGAGACTCATCGCAACCCTTTTCACCGACTATGGGGAATGCTCATGGTCGTTTTCGCAATATTCTGTCAAATTCTGTCTAAATTCTTAGAAAATAACAGAATTTTATCAAATTCTTGCTAAATTCTGTTAATTTCTTATAGAATTCATGACATTTTGCCTATATTCTTTCAAATTCTGTTAAATTCTTGTATAATTAGTCGAAATTACGTTAAATTACGTCATTTTTAAGTAAATTCTGCTTTAGAATTGGACGATTGCGAAATACTTTCCCCTGGACCCTCTGTCTCAAATTTGTGACGCCATAGTCCGGAATACCTCCCTGGCTTCGTCAAAAACCAATACGCCCTTGGATTTTTCCATTTTTGCATCCCTGTATCTTCTATAAAACATTTAAAACATTCTATAAAAATTATAAAACAACTGTATTTATGATAAAATTGATTTTAAATGATAAGCGAATAGTAAGTAGAAAATAAGGATTATTTTCATTTAACTAATCCGTTGTATGAATTCTTCTACAAATAAATTATTATTCATAGTAAGCATTGGTTGCACCTAAACCTTTATTTTTCTTATTACTTTGGCTTAATTTAAAAATTAATTTGGGTTAATATCTGATCGATGAAATATGTTTAATGAAGAAAAACTCCCTAGAAAGTTTGAATGACAAAAAAAGCCTCTTGGCAGCCTCCCTTTTTGGGCGACCTAACCAAACCTACCCTAATGATTAGGGATGGACTTTTATGGGTGAAATTAACCGAAAATTGGTGTTTATTTAAGACTACTTGAATGCCAACATCAGAAAATTATTCGGATATTATAGTTTTAAATAGTTATAAACAGTCCTGTCGCATAAGTTTTGTTTCAATAGTGACTCTGCACATGTGCGCACGTATCTGTGAATGGCCGAATTAGAATGTATAC
>JAQFXN010000583.1:0-20473 GCA_034693365.1 Liacarus xylariae | reverse complement strand
AGCATTTTTTCGGATGAAAATCTACCAGGATATATTAGATATATTGTGTAATATTCCCACTAATTTTCGTCTAAATCCGACAACCTAAAATATTTGACCGCAGATCCCTTTAATAAATAAAACATTATTGCTTATCAATATATGGACAAATGACAACAGGTTACAGATCGTGTCCAAATTTAAAATACTGTATATTTAAATACTAAAATATTGAGCTTATCTATCCCACACTAACATCCTGTGATTTTTAAGTTCTTACCGGTACCCTATAACCTCCTCTGACATAGAGTTCTTTGGATACTCCTATTGAGCTAGTATGATTTAAATTATACTTTTCATAAAAATAACATAATTTCTTTCTAAATTAGATTTTTGAAAAATAGATCATTCATTGAGCAAGTTTCCGTTGATTATTCATTTTAAAAAATTATTCAGTAAAATTCAATAAAAAAATAACCTTGTGCAATAGAAATTAATATTTGATAATTATTTTATAAAATTAAAATTTTACCTTTAATTTTGTCGAAACTCGAATATAATACAGATATTTATTGTGTTTAATAAATGCTTTCATAAGACTTAGTATTAGTTTATGTGATTTATTCGCCGTATAATTGATTGTCGAAGCCGTGAATATAATAAACAAGAATATTAACCACCAAACTATCGTTACGTAAACAAGGATAATCTTAATGTTAAATATCATTGGAATGTAAAATACAATGAATAGAAAGGTAACACAGGCTAAGCCAAAATTTAACCAGAAGAAAAATAAAATTTTCGAAATAAAGTCATTGTTAATTTTAAGTATTTCAGAATAAATGGAATTAAATGAATAAATATTTGCCCAAATTTTTCTATAATTCAATGATTTCTTTAAATCAATTAATTCAGTGTTCAATTCATTTAATCTGAGTTTAATGTATAGACAAATGCAATAAAAATAGAGACTTTGATATAAGAGAATATTCCAGACGTTATAACACCAAAGAGTGAATAGTAAAGTGTTTGCTGAACCCCACACTATTAAGTCAAATATGGATACATCACTGCTATACATGCCTGCATATAATCTTATACTAAATAGTATAGCAAAAACTGTTAGCAATTGATTATTATATTTAAGAAATTTGAATAATCTTTTAGTTCTGAAAATCATTTTCTTGATTTCCCCTTCATTTGTGAGACCAATACTCTGAGGCGAACACAAACCCGACATCATTTCAAACACTTTAAGAAACGTAGGTTTTATTCCATTTCTATAGTTATAGTAAGAAATCAATTGTGAACTGATTATCACATTAGAAGTTAAAATAAAAGCGATTGCATAGTGTTTCCTAATTCCATGGCCTAGGAAATATCCCAAATCACCAAGTATAATAATAATTTTAACATTTTCTTCGTTAACACAAACTATTATCATTCTTTGAATCAAAAATAAAATTAATGTCGAGAACACAATAATAGGTTTGTTAAACCATTTTCTCTTACATTTTGAGAATTCATTTTTTGTAAAACACAAACCAATTCTATACAGAATATTATCCACACCTTCTATAATATATTCAGTTGGAATTGGCTTTTCTGGATCAATTGCTGACATTGTATAGGTTATAAATTTGATATTTTATAAATTAACATTTGAAATTTAAACTGGATAAAAAGCTGTAGAAAATATCTTTTAAGTAGTCTATCAAATCATTAATAATTATTAATAGAAATCTTATTTAATTAATATTGCAAATTTTTAATCACTGTACATTACAAAAACTTATTTTACATTAAAATCTTACGCTGATTGAATCATTGCGAATTACCCTAGGAAACATCAAAGAACATATATACTTATAAAGTAAACTTGCATAATGTCTGAGGAAATAAATTATGTATTAATCAAAATTGTATTTTAAATAGATTTATTCATTAAAGCGAAAATGTAATTTTACGGTCAAAATATTTTAGAAATTATTTTTATAGAATATTTAAATTAGTTTCATTCAATGCCATTGTAATGATTCACAATAACAACTATAGTATTGATTGAATCTAGGTGCTTATTTGTTAGAACTCTCTGCTATCACGCATTAGATTATTTGATTATACTTGTAAAAAAATATTATATTAATTTAAACAATTTATTTATTATGAATTATCTAATAATTTAATGTTTCTCTTAAAATTATATGAGAAATTTACCATGTTAAACATGATTAATAATTACATAGAATATTATGCAGTTGTTTGAACAATACGATATAAAAATTTAATTGCTGTTAAACAGAATGAAATCCTATAAATTCATATGTAGTGGAGAATCATTTTGAACTGCACGGAGCAAAAGTTTATTTTTACTCATTAGTTTTGAATTTTAAACAAGATTAAATTTAACCGAAAGATTAACAATAATATCAAATAATGCAAAATAAAAAATCTGATACAATGTCTTTCTATGAGTGACTATATGTTCATTAAATTAATATTTTAGCTATCGGTCACTGATTAGTCAAACATAAAAATTTAAAGCTAATGAGTAAATGTAAACTATTTTGCTCCGTTCAGTTTAGAATTATCCTGCATTGTTTATATACAACATACTTGTGTGCACTGTACACACTAATAATAGAGTTACTTTTGTCTATGTTTCTGTACAGGGCAAAGGTATCCAGTGAGAGGAATCCAGCTGGCAATACCTCCTGTAGAAAACACTTTAACAATATTTCAATGGGCAGATCCACAAAATTTGAGCAAAAAGATGGGGAAAAATTAACCCACTCTCTGACCTTTTTAAGTCTGGACATCAATGCTACAAAGCATAAATGTTTCACCAATTCAATTAATAATGTCAACTTCACAATCAAACACTGGCAGATTAGAAGGCCATTAATATAATATAAAGTAAAATTTTAATCAATTTTAATTTCTAATTCTTTTTGGTATATTTTTTAAAAATAACAAAATATTTTTAAAAACAAATATACAAAAAAGTTATTTCTTAATTGGAATATCTCTACTTTACAAACTCTACTTTAAGGGTAGTTATATTTAAATACAAATTTTGCTCCGTTAAGTTTAAAATGATTCTCCACTGTATATAAAATATTTGATTAAATAGATTGCTTTTAAGTTTAATCTGAATTTTTCTTTAATTTAAACTTGTAATGAAAATTTAGATTATCATTCCGTGCGAAATGCTTTCAATAAAATAATAATTTATATCTCAAAATTATATATATATATTGCAGAGATTGGCATAGGGGATATTAGGGTCAGGTCGTATAAACGCAAAACCGATGGAACCCGAACCAGGATGGTTTTGAGTTGGGTTTACCTTTTAATAATTGGTCGGCGGGTTTAAAAAAGTTAGTTATGGGCAGCAATTTTGAAATCCGGTTTTATTTTAAAAACACCGCTATAACATACTTTTTTAACAATAGATGCGTTATATTCAATAGCTTTGAATTTCGATGTTATACTCAAGAATGCAATTGAAATGAAATTTTTGAATCCCGAATTTTCGATTTTGGCTAATCTCATTAGAAAGACGTTATCAAATGGCACATAATTTCTCATGGAACCACATTCATATCTCATATAGTTTATCTTTTATAAGTATATTCTCGATGATAACAGCGAAATTCAAAGCTGTTGCTTATGATTTACATTAGTGTAACACTAATATCATTTCAATCTAATTTGTATTCATCAATTAGTCAATCTGACGGTAAATCTAGTTATACCCTAAATATTCTGGACCAGACTTAAAGCTGATGTACTTAATTATAAATTAGTTCAAAGCTTTCTAAAAAATATTTCTTAATTTGTATGAAAAATATTTATTTAAAACTACACAGGTGATTAAATCAAATCATTAGATTAAATGTTCTTTGTCAGATGATGGTTTAAACAAAAACTCTCAAAACGACAATTTTTTAGTTAATCAGTAACAATTTTGGAAATTCAACATGCTTATTTATGAAAGATTAAAAGACATACTGTATATACAATAAAAGCAAATTTTATTTTATTTAAAATATTTTCAAATCTTAGAAGCATTAGTGAACAGACAAAAGGCTGGGATGTGTTTGTGGTCACTCCAAATGATGACGAAGACGAGACATTAAGCTCTAAATGGATTGAAATATTACTCAAATGTCTTAAAGTCATTACATATATTATAACATTCTTTGTGGTCCTGTCATGTGCTGTACTCTCCAAAGGCATTGTCTTATTCATGACTTCGGTTATAAGACCCAACCGAACGGTTTCGATATGCAATCAGGGAATACCAGGTCTAGAAAGGGATAAAAAGTATTTCGCTGTATTCCAATACGACGATCCCGAGAGAGTAGTTTGGATTTGGAGTCTGTTCTTCATTCTTATTGTGCCAGAAATCATGACATTATTCAGAAGCGCTCGGATTTGCACTTTTAAATCATATAGAGTTCCCGACAAAACAACTTTCATTACAGTAAAACTTTTCGGAATCATTTAATAGAAATGTTCAAAACATGATTTATTCATTCTTTTATTAGGTATTTATAATGGAAAGTCTCCATACAATAGGTCTGACAGTCTTAGTATTTGCAATACTACCGGTAAATAATCAGAAACTATGATTAAATTTAATGATTGTTATAGAAAATCTAAATTATTTAATCATTTGGTCTCAGAGTGTGGATGTAGTGAAGGGAGCGATGCTGACCAACTGCCTCTGTTTTGCGCCCGCATTCCTCTCAATGCTGTCCAGACATTCGGGCGAAACTAAAAGATTATTCAAAACAATTCTAGATTTCATTTGTGTGATCGCACAGTTGGCCGCTTTTGTCATTTGGCCGATTGTGGCCAAACAGGAGAGGAATACAGTGGCCGTCTATATACCAATTGTGTGTTTTATGGTATCCCTGGGCTGGTGGGAGAACTATGTGGACAGGAATGCATCATTTGGTTTAATTAGAAGAATAGCACAAATCAAGCAGAAACTGCACAGAACTCGATATTTCACTTTCATATTCATATCGATTTGGAAAATAATTTTGATATTCGTTTGCATGACTTTATCGCTATATCTTATGGACGGAAGTGTCAGAAATATATTCTCTAAATTCAAAGAATCGTTTGGTTCGCATAAAATAATGATTCAAAGAGACCGATCAGATCTGATAACACTTGCAAACACTGACCAATTTGTGGGAATAGAAAGTGAGACTTTTGAGATAAACTCTCGCTCTTCGATACCACTTTGGTTTATAGTGATCCAGATATTTGCCACTTGGATCTGCTATGTCGTGGCCAAATTCACTTGCAAGATATGTATCCAAGGCTTTAGCTTTGCATTTCCTATCAGTCTTACAGTTCCGGTGACTATATCAGCACTGATTGCCTTCTGTGGCGTTCACTTCGACAATAAGTGTAAGATTTCAGACTTTTTTATACCGAAATACTTGTTCTGGTATTGCAATGAAGAGCCGTTCATTAGAGACGAGCCATTCTTTAACGTTCACGCAATCATGTGGTTGGTGTGGCTCTTGTCTCAGACCTGGATTGCTATACATATATGGGCGCCAAAGTGTGAAAGATTGGCCACAACTGAAAAATTGTTTGTTAACCCAATGTATTGCGGAGTTATTATCGATCAATCAATAGCTTTCAATAGACGACGCGATGACGAGGAAGAGATCAAAAGCGAAGACATAAATCTGGAAACGGAGGGCACGACTATGCAGGACCCGTCACAACACTACGAGACTATATCTGAGAATATGGACGACAAGAAGAGATCAACGACTTATAGTTCCGACCAAATAATCCGTATCTATGCCTGTGCGACAATGTGGCACGAGACTGCCGAGGAAATGCTCCAGATGCTCAAATCGGTTATGCGCATGGATGAGGACCAGAGCGCCAGAAGAAATGCACAGAAATACTTGAGGATTGTTGACCCCGACTATTATGAGTTCGAGGGTATGTATGCTTAATAACAATTAATTTGGTTTTAAATGTGTTTAATATTTTTTAATATTCATTTCTATATTAAAAGTTCACATATTTTTTGACGACGCGTTTGAAATGAGGTAAAGGATCTATAAAAATGTGATTTTAAATAATTTATATTTTATATTAAATAAAGTGATGAAAATGAAGACGAAATGGTTGTCAATAGGTTTGTCAAACTATTAGTTGAAGTGATAGATAGGGCCGCCAGTGATGTCCATCAGTGCAATATCAAACTTAAACTTCCAACTAAAGTGCCCACTCCTTACGGGGGAAGACTAGAATGGAAAATGCCCGGACAGAACAAACTGATTGCCCACTTGAAGGACAAGGCGAAGATTAGACACAGAAAGCGGTGGAGTCAGGTATCGATTGAATCGACTCTAGAAATTCTATTCAATATAATTATACTTTAATTTGTACTGATTTGAGGTGATGTATATGTATTACCTTCTCGGCCATCGACTCATGGAATTGCCTATAGATGTGAATAGAAAAGCAGTTATGGCAGAGAATACTTATTTGCTAACACTGGACGGTGACATCAACTTTAGACCCCATGCCGTACAGCTTTTAGTCGATTTGATGAAAAAGAACCGCAATTTGGGCGCAGCCTGTGGTCGCATTCATCCGGTGGGCTCAGGGTTTATGACTTGGTATGCCTTCACTTAATATTTATTTCAATCAAATCATTTGAATTGGAATTAATCAATAATTTATAAAAAGGTACCAAAAATTCGAGTATGCAATCGGCCATTGGCTTCAGAAAGCAACTGAACATATGATAGGCTGTGTATTGTGTAGTCCGGGATGTTTCTCATTATTCAGGTATTCTTTAAACTATTGTATTGCTCCCCCTCCCCAAAAAATATTAAATCGAGACATTCAAAAGAATTGATAGTAATTAGTTAGCAAATGGAGAGGGGTATAGTCAAGATACTCTCCCCTGTGATGAAGAAAAAAGCGAGCAATTTTCAGGTACCCCTCCTTTAGAATTTTCGAAAAACAAAATGTTTTTTGAATATTCTATGAAATTCTATCTAAATTCTTCGAAAATAACAAAATTTTGTCAAATTCTTGTTAAATTTGGTCAAATTCTGCTAAATTCACACAGAACTAGTGGAAATTCTGTTAAATTACATCATTTTTAATTAAATTCTGCAAGAATTTAACGATTGAAAAAAACTGTGGTTATGAGGCTCTTATCAGTGCCCTATTTGGTCTATTTAGTAATGATTTTAACAGAATATAACTATATTTTACAAGAATTCTGCAGAATTTCATCATTTTTTAAAAAGTTTTACGGAAAATTCTGACTTTTCTCAAGTTAAGAGCAGGGAATAAACCGGGTTATCTTTTTCTGAATTAAATAAAACTTTACAACTTTTTAAACACATTAAACCTAATGTGAAAATAACAATATTTAGAGCTAAAGGTTTAATGGATGACAACGTTATGCGAAGATATACATCAAAATCAGACGAGGCTTTACATTATGTACAGTACGATCAGGGAGAGGACCGGTGGCTCTGCACTCTTCTCTTACAAAGAGGTATTGAACTTTACATTTGATACTTCAATTCAGTGGTTATTAATGATTACTATTAAAGGATATCGAGTGGAATACTCTGCGGCATCGGATGCCTATACTCATTGTCCCGAAGGCTTTGGAGAGTTTTACACTCAAAGACGTCGTTGGGCACCGTCAACAATGGCAAACATAATGGACTTACTCGGAGATTACAAGAAAACGGTTAAAGTGAACGATAATATTTCGCTGCCGTATATCATATATCAGGGAATGCTTATGATCGGCACAATCCTAGGCCCGGGAACTATATTCCTTATGTTAGTCGGAGCTATGGTCGCAGCCTTTAGAATATCGAACTGGGATTCATTCTATTTCAATATATACCCCATTTTATTCTTCATTATCATCTGTTTTGTGGCCAAAAACGAGGTCCAGATATTTGTGGCACAAATACTAAGCGCTGCTTATTGTCTGTTAATGATGGCTGTGTTCGTGGGTCAGGCCATTCAGATGACTGAAGACGGTATCGGTTCTCCCTCTGCAATATTCTTTATATCATTGACCGGAAGTTTTCTTGTGGCCGGACTTCTTCACCCACAAGAGATCGGATGCTTAGCACCTCTTCTGCTATACTTCCTGAGCATTCCGTGTATGTATTTATTACTTATAATCTATTCTCTCATCAATTTAAATGTCGTGACGTGGGGTACGAGAGAAGTGCAAACAAAGAAGACTAAGAAGGAATTGGAAGAGGAGAAGAAGGCCACCGAAGAGCTCAAGACAAAGAATTTACTCGGATTTCTCAATATGGGTGACAATAAGAAAGAAGAGGGAAGTATTACTTTCAATTTGGCCAATCTGTTCAAATGCATGCTTTGCACGTATCCCAAACCCAATGAAGAAGCGGTGCATTTGATCAAAATTCAAGATCAGTTGGACTCAATTAATCAGAAACTCACGACTTTAGAGAAGGGAATGGATCCGAGCGGTCAATCGAAGCGCACTTCAATCGGCAGAACCGCCCGATTCTCTGATAATCTCTCGACTGTGACCGAGAATGAAGACGAGGAGGAATTCGGATCCGAGGCTTCTGAGATCAATGAGGAGGAGAAGGAGTCGGACACCAAACACGATAGGGACGAACTGCTGAATCCCTATTGGATTGAAGACAAGGACCTGAGGAACGGCGAAGTGGCGTATTTGCATCCCTCGGAAATACAGTTCTGGAAGGACTTAATCGCACAATACTTGTATCCAATCGAACAAAACAAAGAACATCAGGAAAGGGTTGCCGCGGATCTCAAAGAACTTAGAAATCGAGTGGTTTTTGCATTCTTTATGTTAAACGCACTGTTCGTTCTGATTGTGTTTTTGCTTCAACTCAATAAAGAGATACTTCACGTCGATTGGCCGCTAGGGGTCAGAGAAAACATTACTATAAATCCCGACACAAATGAATACATTGTTGATAAAGAATATCTGGAATTAGAACCGATTGGACTCGTTTTTGTCGTATTCTTCGGCACTATTTTAGTCATTCAATTCGTTGGAATGCTTTTCCACAGATTTGGAACACTTTCTCATATTTTGGGTCAGTTTTGATCTCACGATTCATATAATTATTATAACTTATACTAAATTATTGCGTTTAATACATCTAAACCACAATAAGACACAGACAGATAAGACCAAAGCCTTAGATATGATCATATAAGGTGAATGTGTACTACAATGACAGGGATATGGTTGCGGGGGTCCTACCCCTTTAGGCTCTCGGCGAGGTACCCTCTCCCTCCCTCCCCCCGAAATTCTTAGCTAAATATTTTGTAAAATTTATTACAAATTAGTGATATTTGATGTGATGTTCTCTGAACTATAGAGCCATACTTTTGAAACATATCTTAAAACCTGATGAGAACAGCATATTTGAGCACAAATTTTGTTCTAAAAATCCTTTACTTTTATAGCCTCTGTTGAGCTGACATTCTGTTCGCCTAAAGTCGAAGACGTAAACGACGACGACTTCATCGATAAAAATGCGATTCAAATCGCGCGACAATTGCAGAGACTTAGAGGAATAGACGGCGACGACAAGAGCGATGACTCCAATTATGGAAATCGAGTCGAAAAGAGAAAAACTATTTTCAATTTAGAAAAACGATTACAACAACAGAGAAGAATCGGAACTCTGGACGTGGCCTTCAGGAAGAGATTTATGAATATTTCCAATAATATGGCAGAGGGTGTGCACTCAGGTATGCATTCAGACACTATTTTTCTAGTGTTGGGTTTAATTATGTCATGTCTTGACTATAGGAACGCCAATATTGGGTGGAATTAGAAGTAAAGAACACTTTCTGGCGCTCGAAAGGAGAAGAAACACTTTGATTGCGGGCGAAACCAATACTCGGCCGGGAATGCAAACATTGGGCGCCAAAAACGAATTCATTAGAAACAAAAGTCGCTCCACTTTAGACTCGAAACGTCCCCGAAATGGAATCGACAGCAATGGAGGCATTTCTAACCGGTCTTACATTCAGGACTCAGACGAAGACGACATTAATTTAAGTATTTATAGTCCGGGTTCGCGACACAGTGTCAACAATAGTGTTGCCAAACGACACAATCATAACTTATGAAAACTCACCTTTTGTTTAGACAATCAATTCATCTCTTATTATGTTTTTAATAAAATGTTTTCAAATTTTATATTTTCTTAAAAAAATTGTTTAATAAAAACTTTAATTACTTTTCTATTAATGACAATGAATTTAAATTTTCGTCCAAATCATCCAAATCTAAGTCGTCGTCGTCTGCAAACAGGGTTTCATCAATAGGTGCGCTCTCTTCAACGGTGTTCAGCTCCAGACCTCCCGTAGCGTTCGATTCGTTCGTATCGTTTGGTAAATTGAATTCTCTTTTGTCGATTTGAGTTCCGGTGCCGTCCGTTGCCTTTGCCTCCAATGCAATCGCCTCTAAATTGATTTCTTTGTAAACGTATTGCTCCTCTTCTTCTTCCTCCTCTTCCCTAATGTACTCATATGCCGTCTCCCCCTCTTCCATGTCCTCATCTTTGGCCAAATCGGGATTAAATGTAAACATTTCTCTTCCACTTAAGCCAACATTCTTTCCGGCTTTGAATTCTGCTTTTTTCCGGTCGTTTTCCTTCTGGTCTTTGTCCACCTTTTCTTTGATTTTCTTTTGTTTCCATTCGATAAACGTCTCTAAAGTTATTTTTGTCAAATTGTACCCGAGTTTGGCCCTCTCTATCTCAACCAATTCCTCTATTGTTATGTCATCTTTTTTGTCCTGTTTTTTATTATCTCTTTTGAGCACAAATCCAGGCGGAAGTGCGTGTCTGTAATGGCATTTATCGCCCCCATTAGGACAGTCCCAAAACCAGCCGTATTTATTCGTTTCCAAAGCTTTTCATCAAAAAAAAGTTAATTTTGAAAATAAATTCATTCAAAAATTTCATTTTATTCAATCATACCATCGATAAAGTGTTTGCATATTATGTCAGTCGACGGCATCTTCTTTTCCCGTTCGCCATGTTTTTTGGCCACCACTTCCTTCAGTTTCTCCTCATCCCAGTCCTCCATATTGTCCTCTTGTCTCACATCGACGTAAACATTCTTCTTCTCACTCTTGCGCTCGAGATTTAAGTCATGAGAAAACTTACATTTGTCTCCTTTAGTGCATTGGCCGGACTTGAAGAACGCACACAACACTGATTTGGGGTCCACTCCCTTCTCCACCTTCTGAGTAGTGACCGGACGGAACAATTGGTTCAATTCATCCGTTAGTTTCTTCTTCTCCTCTTTCTTAACGCTTGCGTTCGGAAGTAAATCGGGCTTAAAGTCAAATACAAGTATTCAATAATTAAATGGTTTATCAAATCGTGGACTCAATCCATACCTTATTCTGTGGTCCGGACTTCACTTGTTTGGCCACCTGTTGAATGAACTTCTGTTGTTTTGTTCCCTTTTTATTCTTCAGTCCAAACGTCTTATCCTTTCATTTTTGAAAAATAATAATTAAATTAAAAATTAATCAAAAACTAAACTCAAATCAAATCAAAGCGAATGCCAAAGCGATTAGTACTTCAATGATCTTCTCCTTCTTCTTCTGATCCGTCTTTTTACTTGTGGTCGGATTCGCGGCTTTCTTTGGCGGCATTTCTCCCAATTATTTGCTCTACTTTTCAATCAATTAATTAATAAACTTATAGTTAAAACAATTAATTAATTAATTGTTTAATAAATTAAATAAAAGCTCAAAAACTTTATAAAATCATCAAAACATATGACAGAAAACAAATTCTCTTCAATTCATACATAACTTACATAAACCCAAAGTTTAATTCTCAAAACCCCTTCACTCCTGTTCTCTCCAAACAGTATTTGGTTTACCATTAATTCACTTGCATTTCCTCTCAATTTTAAAATATATTGTCGTATACTATGAATGACATCAATATTGTCTCCAATTCTTTAGTTTCAAAGCCAAAAGAGTTCGCCTTTGGTTTCATTTGATATTCAATTCAAATACTAAGTAATAGAAATGAACAGAAATTAATTTAAATTCAGACAACTTTCGCATTACATTTGTATCATATCTTCAGAATCTGAAGTTCAGATTATTATTGATCTCAGATTAGTTGAAAATATCAATAATTGCAATCATATCGTGTCCGCGAAATTATACGAAAACAAGGCATAGACACGTGTGGGTGCTCTCAAGAATTTGGTGCATAGATGGTACGACTCACTCAATTGGGGAAGGTCATTTTTAAAACTTCTTTTACAATATCGATGGGTAGATAAAATAGTGGGTCCAAAATGATGGCCTGATTAGAATGTGCTACATTATATAGTTGTGGAATATGACCTGTTTTGAAGGAATCTACACAGAATATCAGCAAGCTTGAATACTATTAATGTGTATTGTATTGCTTATATAAATTAAAATTTGATAGAATTTGCAAAATATTCTGTCAATTTAGAGAAAATGGCAACTACAGCATCACTTTATCCAGAAGTTTGAAAATTTCATGGGTACAAAACTTTTTCCACTAAAAACAAGAATTTTTTCCTCAAAATACCAGGGTATATTGAAGTTACAGTACTTTCAAGACAAGAAAGTAAGTTAGGTATTTTGGCTAAATTTTCTTAAATATGTTTACCAAAATATTACTAAAATGCTTCCACCTCTGTAATTTTTCATTAAATCTAACAAGTTTTGATTATAGTGAATAATTTTAAGATTTATAAGATGTTTTCTCTGTATGGCAAGCATAGAATTTTAACTCTATTTAATAACACACAAGTTTATTATTAACTTCTTTATGAGATTTATCTATTTAATTTCGATTTTTAAGGATTAAATTTTTTTATTAAACAATTGATAATATATTCTACAACACATATCAATTTTTAATCATTTAATGAATAATTTCTTAATCATTGGACAAAATTAAAATTAAAAATAAGAACTTCAAAAACCAATCAACATTATACTTAAAATTCATTAATTTGGTTTCTCCTTAACATTTTCTTATAAGTATTTCCTGTTTTTCATATTATTTAATAAATGGTCCTGATATTAATAATTTATCTCAAAACTCTATTTTTTGCCAATTTTAAAAATACCCTAACACGACTTGTTTAAAAGTTGCTAGAATAAAGACGAGATATGTTAAGGGGGTAAAAATTATAACCAATTCTAATGGATATTAGGGCTACAAAATCTACTTTAGTAATTTTTGATATTTTGTTGTCTTATATCTTAATTTTAGTATATTTCGTACACTTAGTCTTTATGTCTAAAATACTAGCTCTTTTCAATGCTTACAATTGAGTTCTCCGACAGTAATTGTGAATTATATGATATTATACTTTATCGTTTTAAAATGTTTGAAGAGAAGTTTAAATGCTACAATTACAGTAATGCTTAAGACGGACAAGACAAAATTAAAATTGGATTTACAGTTACTTCAGTTGTACAATAATGTGTGGAAGTTATCTTATAGTTCTCTTACATTTGTAGATAATTAAAAACTTTATATCATTTCGTTGTCAATAACCAAAATTTTCATTTGATTGCAAAACCAATGATTCCGATATTTACACCTTGCAATACATCAAAGGTTCAATCTGGCAGAATATACTTTTGAATTTCAAACATGAATATTCTTGTATATTAACCAGTATAATTTCTATAAAGTTTTTTTCTCAAAATATTTACTAAATTTTAACAAAACATGAATATTGACTAATTTTAAAGTGGACAAGGATGGAGTGAAATGCCATTGAGAAGTTATAGGTATCTCTTGCAGATCCATAATTTATTTAAGAGTTTGTTTTTTTGCTTTTGAATCCCTCTAACACTTGAAATGCTGTTTATTTGAGTTCTTTGTTTGAGTTTTTAATTTATTTGTTCAATACTTACTATAGATATTAGAATAGTTTTGATTTTTTGAAGTATAATCCATTGGCATTAGAGCATCGAAAGCAAAGAAAGCATTCAATCCATACTCAGAGCTAATTTACATTAAAAACAACTAATGTATAGAAAAGTCAATGTTTGAGAATTGGCTTAAAATTGACACAACAATGCATTGAATGAATTATTTAGATCTATATTCAGATATTTCAGTCAACTTATGTCATATTGAGTATTAATCTCGAGGTCATCAAAGATGTTTTGGACATTAAGGCATCTTTGTTTCAATGCATTCATAGGTACAGTACATACTGTAAATGTCAACGCACTTACAGTTAAGTAATGCCAAAACCAATCCGTCAAATGGTATCAAATTTCTAGCATCACATCCGATCCTATCCTTAACATTGTTTTTGGCTTCTATTCGTTCAATTGTTAACGAGTGGTGAAAGAGGATTAAAAGATATAGAGATATGAAATTAGAGAAATGTATTATTTTATTGATATGAGTCGCGAAGTAAATACCAAATCAATCAGTTTTGCTATTTATTCGCAATCGTTTGCATTCCTAGACTTCTTTGTGACTCAAAAATTGAAATTAATTTTCATTTTTATCTTTATATATATATATGTCTTTCGCAGAAAAATAAGAAAAGAATAAAATACTTTTCGAGACCTATACTATACTATTATTAATAATAAGTTTAGACAACGCCTTATCATGAAATCCATTATTTGTTATATGTATTCAATGAACTCTATTCTAGTCCTGATTGAAATTCTTTATTTTTTAAAAAGTTATTCTGAGTCTAATTCTAATTCATATAATGGAAAAGTATAACATTAGAGGCCGTAATGTTCTTAATTTGTAAGCCAAACCTCCAAACGAGTGATTGTTTTCTATAAAACACTATTTATTAAGATTTGAATGCTTTTCATTCATTTCTGATTTTTAAGTTAAAGTCATGAATCAGAAGCAGTGTTTCAAATAAATTATTTGATCACATAATTATTGGCACCACTAGTGGTGTTCAGTGCATTCATTTCAGATCATTACGGCTCAGGTTCTTATCTATTAATAACCGGTCTCTCTCTCTCTCTCTCTCTCTCTCTCTCTCTCTCTCTCTCTCTCTCTCTCTCTCCCCTCCACTTTATTCTATGAAAATCAAGAAGAGATATGTTGTATAAGAGCACCTGAAGAATTGCAGAAATGTTGTGTGTGATAGCAATGAGAGACAAGTTTTGAGAATAGCGTAGAACTACAAGTGCACTACACTATTACTACTATTATTGTAACAGAATTACTAAAGTGAGTGCATTTGTTCTGTAGAAATAGAAGAAAAGCATTTATAAGTACATCTGTTTTGTTAGGGCATAGCATAGTATAATGGTTTATGAGCCAAATGAAGCTAATATTCTGATATTCGGTCCATTATTTATATGCGAATAAATGCTTAAAACTAAGTCTAATGACAGGCTCTAACATAGAAGACGGCGGGAATACTATTGGATGATTGCGTGCAAGACTTTAGAAATAACACCAGTACTTGATTACTACCCACTGGCTCGAGATTTCACACCTCCGAAGATGCAATGCATGTGGCAATAGATTGCTCTGATGTAGGTCTTAGTCCTATCCGAGTCGTGAATCCTGTGTCTTATTTGTGTTTCTCTTAGCACTCTATGCACTACACTATTAGCTATTGGTTTCCATATAATAACAAATACTGATTATATATTTAATAAATTGCTTGAATTGCTTGAGGAAAATAATTTTTTTCTTTTCTTTAGAAAAATATCTAAATATATATTTTGAGATAAATAATATAAATTTTTTCTGTTATTAATTATAGAAAAAAAGTGAATCCGCTTTAGGATTTCACTCAATAACAGTCCTGAGCTGTGAAGTCAATAGTTGTTTTGCAGTTATTTCTAAACACTGAACAGTGTCTGAGATGAGGGTAATTCTGAACTAACAATAAATTGTAAGCGAAGGCAAGCTTTCAATCCAACAGTTTGTATGTTTATTAACCCAACACTTGGGATCAAAATTTTGAACTCCACCTCAAAAACTACGGTAAACTTCATGAGTAATGTTTTAAGGACAGGAGCATTACATGAATGAGATGCTTGTCATTGCATTGGACTTGTTTTTTACGCCTAGAAAATCATATTGAAAGCCAGTATTCAGTGTCATTGAAAATAAAGGCCACATCTCAGGCATCTCTTATAAGACAATATTTATGAGTAGTTAGCAATTTAAGAGTGAATTGTCGATTCTAATAACACATTTAGGATTGCGTGTCAGTCCCATTCTAGCAGTTCTCGTACTACAACTTGCAATACTGGCAATGATTGTTGCAGTTATGGACGGAATGGTACTAATGCTGGTAATGGAAGTAATGGTGCATCGATTGCATCTCTGATTGGGCGTAAACCATACAAAGCAAACGCTTTATTTTGTTTTGAGTAGTGATGGGCCGCAAAATCGATGCAAATCAAGTGTATCACCTTTGCCTAAATTTATAGGTTTCACTTAACTGTGCGCCAACTCGACTAACCAAATGTGTGCAAATGCCTATTCAATTATGCAATGCTTATAATACAGTACACACAGTTGGGGAACAGCATTACTGCGCAACTGATTTGCAATTTGATTAAATCAATTATTATATAAATGGATATATTATTAAAATAAACAAATAGAATCACATTATCATCAATTAGACTCCTATTCAAACAGTGCACTCAACAAAACAGTCATTGCACTGGAATACCAATGCTTTACTGTATATCATATCACAGAGTAATAGTATTTATAATCAATTGTAATGAAGTAATGAAATTATGGCAAAGAATTGTTTAACTAAAGTAATTTGTGTTTCCGTTCATAGTTTGGCGGAAAAGGAATGCATTAAAAGAGCTGCGAATCGACAAAATAAAGTTTGTCTGAACTTCTGAGCGCACGAATCGAATGTATAAAAGCTCAGACACTTTATTGGCATTAGGAAATAGTTTTGCAAAAATGTATGCCTTTTTCGGATTCAAACCTATTGTAATTGCTTTTGGCATTTGTTTGTATCGATCGAACAAAAGAAGACATGAAAGACATGTAAGACATCTATTGTGATACGCAACTGAACGATAGGTTGGAGTAAGTATAGCCTACCTGTTCTGTTCTCTTACTTATCGTTCAGTTATCAATAGTAATGGTTACTAGTAATACATCTCTATTACGATACGTACAAAGTATTTCTCTCAGAAAGCTTTGCTCTAACTGTAGCTAAAGTTGAATTTGTTTGAGAAAAGCATTGCTAAGCATTAGAATGGATTCAATGCATTCATCTTCACTTCTTTTGTCTGTCGTGAAGTGTGTAACGAATTAGCTTTGCAATCAGAGTCCGGGCATACACCACAGCCAGAGGGCTCACTCTGCTCTCTGTCCATTCAGGGTGGTCTATACCAACTCCAGGCTAACCCTAGGCTCTAACCCCGTAGTGGCTCTAGTGGTCTATTTCAATAGCAAACACATGAATTACAAGCTTTCGGATATTGAGATGAAAACTCATCATTATTACAGAACTAAATGCTAATTGTACTCTCTGTGCTCTCCTGTCCTCTTCAGTCCTCCCCAAACACTCACTTTTCCCAACTAAAGGTGACATTTATTTTTGGTGATTCACAGCCCATAATATCTTCTTATATTGTATGCTAAGAGTATTTCTTTACGAGAAAACAGTGAACAGCTTTAGATGATTAGTGAGTCTTTGGAAACACAATTCATTTTGTTTTGTAATGTAAGTGCAAACTAAGGAAAGGCGATCTGTTTTGCTCTGTTGTAAATGCATTTCAAAATAGTCTTAAATATGATTCACAGCTGCGTTAAACATCTTAAACATATAAACATTTGAATTAAAGGTATTAAATGAATAGAAGCGCTAAAACTTACAAACAATTTATTTGCTTTTTTCCAATTCAATAATTTTAGCTTTGATTTCAATTCACAACTATTTGACTATTAGTTGTGTCTCTATTCCACTAATAAGTTAATAGAAAGAGAGTTGTATTCAATTCCATTAAACAATTCGTTGCTTTATTGGGTGTCATTCCCTTTTACAGACGTGCGAATGAATTATATTAGTCGTCGGAATGTTTGCAAAGTTGGCCCAACAGATACCTGAGTCCACCTTAAGAGCACTTTTTATTGTATTACAACTAATAGCATCGTATAAGCAATACTACGGTAGTAACTGTGCTGTATGTCGATATATCGCCGATTAAATAAGTGACGCTAATGTACGGCAGCCGCATATTGTAGGCCATGTATAGCCAGGATTGCCCCAAACAATACCTGTGCTTTAGTCGGCGATGCACTTAACGCCATAAAATTGTCAAACAGTCAAACGAATACTAAAACATAGCAATTGTTTTCAATACTAGAATTAAGTTTAACTAAGTTTTGCTGTTTTCTCTTCTCTCTAATAAAGTTTCATTAGAGTAGAAAACTAGATATTCATAGTGTGTAGTCATATAGTGTATTAGTGAAAACCTCATGTGTGGTCGGCCCGAGTTGTGGCAATGGAACTCCTCTTCTTAGCGACTCACTGCAACTCCACTGATTGCCGGCTTATTTAAAAATTATAGGGTCTTCTCAATAATGGATGGATAGAAGTGAATAAAAAACAGGAATTCACTTCACCTGAGTTTGAGTTGGCTTTGGATGGATTCCAATGTATTACACATTACACACCTCAACACGAAAAGGTTTTTCGTGTTATTTATAGGCTCTCATACATGAATCGATCTGTTGGATACACGCATAAACACGCTTGGCATGACTCGGCACAGACAGTGCTGGTGCTGGTGCTTGAGCTGAGCACAGATAGCACAGTGCACAGAGGTGAGAGAAAGAGAGGAGTAAATGGAACGGTCGAACACTAATAGAGATATTATGCGGCTTTCGCTCACCAAAAGACAACTCAGATGAGGGTCTATTCAGAGTAAAGCTAAATGTGGTGTAATTACTACTACTGACGCAGATTCAGGTGAATCGCAGCCAAAACTATGATTATTCACTACTTCTTCAATAAAGAGACGAACATTTAATGATACGTCAAATAATAGTCTCTGTAATTGAATATTAGATAAATTGTTTGCCAAAAATAAATAATTTAATTTAATTTTTTACTATTCCTATCCAATACCTGTACTTTGTATTATAGCTATAATAAACACTATTATATACTACAGTAGTAACTGTATTAATACTGTCTGTCCATTGAATCATTGAATTGTATAGCGTTTAGAGTTTCATGAATTCGTTCAATACAGGCATCCGTTCAATAGAGAGTAGAGTACACTAAGAGCAGAGTAGTTAATGCTTTTGATGTATTCTATAATATAAATGTTAGATTAGTTTAACATTCCATCAATAAAAAGGAACCAAATGTTTCACTTTAGAGAATCTATTGGATCGATGAATGAGTGAAATACTAGGATTGAAATACGACTTACTTTATAACTGTATTGGAATGTATTGTATTATAAGCAATATTATCCCTCAAATTATTACACATCATTGGTCTAAACATGTATAGGGATTAGCGCTCTTTCAATCAAAAGATACTGTATGTTACACTGGTATGGGTTGGTGGCTATGGGGCTATTTATTATTCAAGTGCACAGAGACGTGTCTAATTGAACGCTAAACTCAATGTTCGGCAACAGATATACCAATTCTTTTGTCTGTTTAGACGATACTCTGTTCACTACACTCAGACCACTACTCTCTACACTACTTTACCTCCGCTCTAATATATAGATATCTACCAAATTGTCATATATTTGTAAAGGTATTCAACACTTGTCCGCACTTCTGCTCAACACTTTCATACAGTTTGCAACACAACCTCTGCTGATTCACTTACGGCAAGACCACCAATGACTTACTCTCTACTAAATTATCATTTATTTTCCAATACTCAGCGACAACACTATCGGCAATACATTGACAACAATTTCGCCACAAATATTGAACTAGATTATATTACTAGACTGGTATTAAACTAGAACACAAAACAATATATTAAATAAATTAATTCTGTATAGTCTTAGAAAGTAATACATTTCCTATACATTTATTTTTTATTCATTACTAAATCGATTTAAAGATTATTTTTTGATTTTCAAAATCTTTTAATGAAATAAATGGTTGAGAATTCTGGCAAATATTTAATTATTTTTAACTCAATTTAACAATAATTAAACTCAATTATTATAAGTTCAAAGACCCTGAAGGTTATAAAAATGAAGGTCAGTCTGTATGTGGTGCCACTTATAATTAGTATTTCTATCACAAGCTTAACGAATCAAAATTATTATTACAATAATTATACGATTGTTTGATAAGCTGTGGACAGATACCTATATAATATCTGACTATATTGTATAAATAATTAACGCAATGACTTTTACTGATTTAGATTACTTTAAATGATGTTTTTCATT
>JAQFXN010000582.1:0-20482 GCA_034693365.1 Liacarus xylariae | reverse complement strand
GGATCTGGTCGGCGCTGGCCATTTACCGCAGAAGAATGAATAGTATATTACTTGATTCGACTTTATGTTAGCTTTACAAACATATGCCTGCTGTTTCATTTGATCACTTGGTTTGGCTAAAAAATGAAATATTATTCTGATTTTTCAAATGTTCACACCCACCAAAAACCCCCTGAAACACCCCATTGACAACTAATTTTTTCAGATTTTACATGAAATTTGATGCATTATCTGATAGGAATAATCATCTTCTGATACACAACTTCCCTTTGAAACACTTCTTTACTCAGCGATAAAATATACACCGTAGCTTTTTAGACCCTGAACATCACTGATGTATGCTATTAATGATGTAATTATTTAAACTCACTAGTCATTGGTAGCCAGGATGGTATAGTCAAAATGCCCCCTGACTCAGCCAACTTGTCTAATACCCCGTGACTTTGTTTGTTAGCAGAAGGCAAATTTTTATCTTACTTCCCCTCTATCTTTTTCTGATTTTTGTTTCACACTCTCAAACCGCTAACTAGGTTGATTATATTCATAACTATTAATTTATGGAATTTTTACCTGGTCTGCTTTTAATTATATCGTATATTTCGTTTATTTTATATTTAAAATTTTCCAGATTCTTTACTTCCTTCTTAATAGAATTTAGATCATCAAGAACAGATGTGTAATTTTTAATTATTATTGACTCAGCACTGAGTGCCAGGTCACTTTTAAGACGTTCCCATTTATTTGTTGCAATTTGACAAATATAGCCCTTCGCGATGTGATCGCAGGGCACTCTCCAGAGGCCAACATTATTATCAGTTCTGTCAGAATTTAAGGGTACATGAGTTACCGTACATGACCCAGTTCCATCTTTTCTCCAAACTGCCCAATCAACTTGGGTTCCATCTAGATTAACATCCATACTACCTGCTTTACCACTTGGTTCCCACATTCCTATATAAACGTCATCTCCGGACAATTTAAACATTTCTCTGGCCTCAGCACTGTTATGCACAGAAGCAAGTGTTGCACTAAAATTGCCACATGCTTGTCTAGCTGCATTGAATGTAGCAGGAACCCATGAGAACATTAAACATCTGCCGTTCAAGAATAGCCAGTCAGTAGGACAAACCACTGTGTTCTCCATCATTACATTGTTATCTTCCTTATTAGTGAATTAATTTATTAGTTAATTAAATTGAATTTAGTAAACAATTTTTAAACACTGCAACCCATACAACCTTCTGAGCCATTTTATTTGCATCTAATTTTTCAAATTTTCCTAAAAATTTAAGGCTGAATCTAAATAATTAGTATGGCAATTTTTTGCAAGTCGATTTTTAATCGAAGCAAATTCCTTCGAAATATCCTTCAAGCAATTGATTTTATAATAATTTCAAAGTTTTTAGAGCAAACAATTATTAATTTAATCATATTACAAATTCTATTTAATTGTTTGATACAGGGGTAGGCAAGGTAGGTATAGCTTAAATATCTCCTTGAATTTGAGATTTCGCAAAACATCACTTTGCGGCACAAAATGTCTTATTTTTACCCTTTTAAAGCAATCAGTTTACTGAAATTGTAAAATACGGAGTCTCGATAGTAACACACTATACATGTGCAGTATATTTCTCCGATTGCTGTTTATGACTAATCTATGGCTAATAGAATTAACATTATAAAATACTGTATAGATATTTCTAAAGTATAAAATGTTCCATAGACAGAAATATTCCATTACAGAAATCTCAGGAGGTATTTTGGTCATTTTCGGTGAAGGTTTTTTTTGCTATACCCCCTCCCCATTGGGCATCCTTAAGTTTAAGAAACCATTTAAACGTAAGATTTTATCATATGATTGTGAAATAAAATAAAATAGATTATAAACTTCAACTCAACTCTTAAAGATGTGATATACGAGTAAACATTTGGAAATTGGCATAATAAGTCCCAAATGGGAACTGTAGATATTGAATATATATTTTTATGCTGAATAATATTCATTTTAAAACATATATTCAATTACTAATTCTATTGAATAGCAGACTATTGATTGAAAAGTATATGTATCTGCAATCCATCAAATAAGAAAGCTATAGCTCAATGCGTATGACTTGTTAAACTAGTTGAGTAGTAAAATTTCGAGAAATATGCAAAATAGAATATTATATTTGGCTAAATCGGATTCTCTACAAAATAAAATATTTCAAAATTTAATAGTTTTGTCCCCAAATTTTCATCAGATAGAGTATAGTCTGTTTATCGAAATTGGAAAACCACTTCAAAAAAGTCTGGCATGCTTTGATCTATTATTTACAAGAATGTTCTCTTAAAAAATGTATATAAATATGTACTTACCGTAGGATTTCTACGAGCAATCACACAACTAATCGATGCTCCTGAATAAATAGTTAATTAATTAAGATTATTATCATAAATGCATAATCATGAATGCTTAGTAAAATACATACCAAATATTAATAGATAACGCACAATCATCCTCCAAAGCTTATTAAATAAAACAGCTAGAATAAATATCTTCTCTGAAAATTTGATTTCCTTCTAGAAATTCATGTTTCAAATAAAAATAATTTTGTATAAAGTAATTATATAATTATTTGATAAATTTATTTCAATTGACAAAAACTTAATTGAAAATTTGGTTTTACCCTTAAATATATGATAATAATGTTTTTCAGAAATCATAGTCTGAATTCACTTAAATAGTTTTGATTTGATTTTATTTTTGGAATTGGGTTCTTGCTTTATTTTTAAAGCATTAACAAGTTAATTTTTTTTATTGAATAATTGTAAGCCACGCAACTTAATCATTAGTAAAGTTTCTTTTATTCATTTTTATTTCAATTTAATATCCCACCTTATAATTTGTAATTTTAACTATTTAAAAATCAGTTCTTCAATTGTAGTATTAGTTGACATTTGGCTTTTTTATATCTTTCTTAAATTCAACTCGAAAATAAAGAAAGATCAAATTTTTCAAGTGTTTTAACAAATTATTACCATAATTCATCATGGTAAAAAGATGCTTTCCTAATGCTTTTGTTTTTCTACTATAGTGTAACACTATATCCAAGGAATTTAAATAATTTTAAATTCTGGTGTTCTAATTCAATAATAATTATTAATCCTTTTATACCCTCTAAATTTAATTTGACTCATTTATAGGGGTCGCCAAGAAGGGTATAGCCTAAATGCCCTCTGGGTTCGAGATTTTGCAAAATACTCCCCTGTTGATTTGTTTTTGTAGCAGGCAAAATTATTTAATTTTTGTCTTAATACCCCCTTTGCATTAATCATATTTTGAGATTTTGTAAACCCCTCTAACGTTTTGGGAAAATTTTATAGCCTCTATACTCTATAGCCCCTGATTCAGTCGATCTTGGCGATTACTGGAATTTATCAATTTATAATTATGAAATCCCATTAGAATATTGCATTGTTCAATTGTTAGAATTTTTGTATTTTTTTTTGTTTTATGACAACCTTGCTCATCTGTTCATATTTTTAAAGTTATAAATCAATTTAAATTATTATTTACTTTTCAAGTTTTATTATATCTCTTGTCAAAACCCATAATAAATCACAATTATCAGGAAACAATTTTTTATTAAAAGTCAATTCGAAGGACAAACAAATTAAAAATAGAATTATAAACTTATCACCATTTTATTTCTGTATAGCTAGTCGACCACCTATTATTGTTTCGCTTAATGTTAATATATTTTACTAATCTGTGAACGACAACCAATTATTAGTTTGAAATTAAAACTTAGTCTTTCATATATCTCCTTATTTCAAATCATTAAATATTGAGAATTGGCAACAGATTAGTCAACTATAATAATATTAAGCGAAACAATAAAAAGCCGATCTACTACCAGTGCATTTTTAAAAATGGCAAGTTTATAATTTGAATACAAATAACAGTATTTGTATGCGCAGTAGAAGATTTAGTATGTTTTACCATGATCATAATTATGATTCGAAATTAAAAATACCACAAATCTTCTTGACCCTTTAAGACCTGGAATTAGTTGGATTTCGGATCAGCAAACGATGAATTTTGTAAAATCAAAAATAATTTTATTGAGAAATTCATATAACATTTTAAATTCTATGCGGTAATAGAGGTCGTTTAACGGGCACTCTTTTATAAAGTTTATTTATGTTAACATTAATAGTGTGAGTCTTAGATTTTGTAAATGCAAATTAATTTTTCAAATAATTTTTATTATTATATTATTTAAAATGAAAACAAATCTAAATCCAACATTTTGTTAAAATGATTAAATATTAAACAAATTGAAATATTATAAATTTATTGAATTTTATAATTTATAATATTTACAAGTCAGTATTGGAATTTGTTTTTTATAAAAAGTATTAACATAATACACTACAAATTTAATTATTCATGACTTTCCCATTTTATTGCCCATAAATTAACTGTTTTCGCAATAAAATCTAAATTTTCAGCAATCTCACCAGCTATAAAGTTTTTCCAAGCATTTGGATATCTCTTATAAGCGTTTGGATTAGTCCAGACATCAAAAATGACATCCTTTAATAGTTTGCTTTTAGTTCCAAACTGATCCTTATTGAAAAAATAAGATCTATACATGCTCACAATGATCGGGAAAAAATCTGTTTGAAAAAATCAATTTATAAGAAAACGTTTTGCAATTGTTTACATAGGCTTAGAAACATTTCACGATATATTCTGGAATACTCTAGCTGTATTTCGTATTAAGACGCAGCGATGCTCGGTTCAGTTCAGCAGGGAGTAAAGGTGGTATTTCGAGAAAAAAATGTTCAACATGCTAGAACTATGCAAACATGAAAAATGTAAAGGAGAGAAATTAAAAAATTATTCTAGCAACCTAAATTCGAACTTATTGAACTGAGGGAGCAGAGAAGCTCGTTTGAGATAAAAGGGCATAAAAGGAATATTCTGAGGAATATTTGCTCACATGCTACTACTAAGTATAACACTAAAGATATGAAGGAAATGAATAAATTGAAAATTTTGTAAGGAATGCTTTGGCAGGAAAAATGAGGGGATGTCTGCCCGACAACGATGACACTAGATATAACATACTTAGCACTAACCCAAGTGTATCCAACATGCAATATATCAGAAATGCTTTTATATGTTATATACAGTACATACCAATCATATCCGCTTTATTCATAGGCCAAACAGTTTTAGTAATTTCAAACCCTTCAATAGTGAATTCATTGTTAGTTAAGGACTCTTTCCAAACATCGATTTGTTGGTCGACTGAAAGACCATTTAATAACTCTCTCTGTTCTTCGTTTAGTTTTGGACTTATGTCTGGAATTAACACAAACTTTGCAATAACTAAACCATTTTTAGACAAAAGTTTGGATAAAATTTCAAATAATTGGTTTTTATTTTGAATCCAATGGAGGGCTAAATGAGAGAAAATTAGCGACACTTTAGACTCCAATTGTTTCAATTGAAGACTCAATTCATTCCACGAAACGCTCATATCTTGAATCAAATAATCGATTGTTTTAATTGTGTTTTTCTGTTTAGAGAATGATATCATATTCGGGTCGATATCCACTCCAATAATCCTCTTGTGTGTGATATTTTTGGCCAACAATTCAGTGGTCCATCCATTTCCACACCCGATGTCCACAATTATATCAAATTCTCTGTTAGAAAGAGTTGATTAAAAATATATATAAATATTCTGTAGTTTTAAACAAATTATAGAAATTCTGACTTATTCTGAGCCGAAATTGTTTCAATCAATTTCTGTGCACTTATTTTCTGATTACCACTCGTCCGCTCATATACTTGTGGTTCGACATCCATATCCTAATTAAATGTTGAAATATTTAATTTAAAAGTCAAATAAGAAGTAATTTACAAAAAAGTGAATCAATTATTTTGTTTTTATAAATGAAATACAAAGTCTATTAATAGAATCAAAGTTTTATAGTTTTCGATTCAAATTCAAAATAATTATTAACTCTTGTTTTAAATTTACTGATTTGTGTGCAATACTATCGAACAGATTAGGAATAAATGATTAAACAATTTTTCAAGGTTTAGACGGAATAGTGAACCAAATATTTATATTTAGTTTTTCTTAATTCTTATCAATTGATTAACTTTACAATATATATATATATATCATAGATGCGCAAACATCAGAATACAAGGGAGGAGAATATGTTTTGGCGCAATGTCATGTCATACTTTTTTTTAAAATAAGAAACTGTAAATTATGAATCAAGTAAAATATTACTATTTATATAAATCAACATTTGAAACCAATTATTTTCATGTCCTCCAAAACCCCCTAAATTTGGATTTTAGCACACTGAAATTAATTTTGTATCATTATTTTTACATTTTCAAACCACTGACCAAGAAAAATAATAAAAATAGTGTTTCACTTGATGCTATGCATGTTAAATAAAAGTCTTTTTACAAGTTAGATATTCAAAAATGACCTACAGCTGTAGAGCCACGGTGTGCTACTTTTATATTAAGTCCATATAATTGTCGCAAATATTTTTATTTGAATTAAAATTTTTAATACATAATTAATGTCGTTTCAGTTCATCTGACCTATTAATTACTTGTACATAACGATTAGGCATAGATAAAGCTAATGCTCAGATAGTTTTTTTCTATTATCCAATAAATCCCATTTTTAAAAAATATCTCATTTTTGTATTTTTTAAAATTGGAATAATAAATTCATATTTATCAACATAAATATCATGCCAATTAATATCAAATCTGTGAAAATAACTATAAACCAGTTAATAAAATGCAGTTTCCAATTAAAATATACCTAGAATCATCAAATATATCAAAACTATTTCCGCTTGATTAGGCAATTTCTAATATTTGGAACAAATATTCCACCTTTACTAGATTTTAGGCAGATTTGAAAATAGTTCTTTTTAAATATTATTTTATTTTATAAATTGCTTTTGAAATAAAACATTTTAAAATCCAATTCTGGTATTTCTAATTCAATTATATGGAATTACCAGAATGTACCAAGTAAAGTTAAACAAACTAAGTAAAACTATAGAATTAGATTAAAAGACAAATATATTAAACATATATTTTTTTATTAATTTCTTTATTCTTTTTAAAATTATTTATAATATTTTATTTTTTTTATTCACAAAATTCTATATAATTTTTAATTTTATTTATACAAAAACATTAAATTCATTCAAATCTTTTACAATCTTATAGTATAATAATAATAATAATTTGAAGTTTTCTTCACTAATATATGAAAATTAATTTTTGTTTTTTTTTGTAATATAGGAATAATTTGTTAAATAATTGGAAAGAAATTGATATCATTTTGAAATCAAAACTAAAAGTATATAACTTTTTATAACTCATATATTTATTGTCTTTGAATATAGCTTTAAATCCTCTAAAATTTTATATACATTTTTTCCATATATTTTAAATATAATCCTAATGTTTAATTACATGACATTATATAAGAATTTAATATTTTTTACTTTTTTTTGATGAAAGAATTTCTTTTTTTCGGCTCATATTTTTCAATAATAAATATTTATTTATTCTCTTTTTTTGTGTCCGTTTATGTTTGTATATCACAACCCCTGTATGTTATGCTTACAGAATATTCTTTCAAAGCAATTGAATACTGCTTTTTATTCTTGTTCTCTCTTTCAACTATACATATCAATACTGTGTGTTGTTTTCAAGTATAATATAATATATTATTTAACTATTTTATACATAAATTATCTGCGAATATATACACATTTCTTGTTCCTATAATTTAGAGCAAATAAAAATTCAAACTTTTATCTTATTTTTTAGACAGTTTAGTTTAATTTTTTTACAAATTGTACTTATCATTCGTCTTTTATTTTTTTTATTCCTTCAATTTTGTATTAATATAATGTTATAGGGAGGAGAAGTGTTGTATATGTTTTACAGAGCATGTTAAATATATTTGGCCAATACCCAGGTTAGGATTAAATCCTGGGTAAGAATAGATATCTGTAGAATATTGCTTTTAAGAATAATTTCGAAGAATATTCTGTTGATTTTCGTATAATTAAAAAAATTCTGTGAAATTTCTTTTGAGGTTTTTTTTGTTCAGTTTATTGAAAATTATTTTTAAAAATTCTTTCCTTTAGATTTTAAGCTGATATACAACTTCTCCCTGTCCTTTTTGGTAGCGGTAAAACATTTCAACGCCACTGACCCTCTTAGATAAATAAAAACATACATAAATTTCTATGCGATTATCATTAACTCAATAGTTAACTATTTATTTAATTTATATAACATTTTATATATAAGTTATTCTTGAAAATCAATTTAACTAAATATTTAAACGAATGGAGATATTAGTGGATAGTTATTGAATAATTTAATGCACACAATCATATTATGTAATGTTATCTCAATAGAGTTTTTATATATTTTTTTTGTTTTGTTCATGTCCATTGCTCTATAATTATTATATATCATTGGTTAATGTATTAATTGAATTTGAAATAAGTTTTATGAATAGCATTGTATTGTTTTTTTTCTGTGCGTATATGCAATCGTATTGTTATATCATATAAGATATTATTTATTATTTTAATCAGGGATGAGGATATTCGATGCCTATAGGCAGCATGTTAAAATATCAATTCCTCTGGTTAAAGATATAATTTAAATTATCAAGTTAATTTTTACATTTAATTTTGATTGTTATATTAAAGTGCTTATAAATTATCTAGTTCATTAACATGTAGTTGTAATAATTTAAACTTCCCTTAAAATTATAATTTCGTTTACATTTAAATTCAGAGTTAAGGGATATTTAAAACATTGCAAACCAGTTATTATTGAATAAGATAATTTCGAAGATCTTGATTATATTTAATATTATAAGAAAAATCATTTGGATATTTTTTGTCTCAAACAAGGCAGATATGTTATCTGTATCTCCGTATCCCTGATTTGTGATTATGATATTTTTTTAAAAGTAATGATTCATTCAATTATATAATTAATTTAAAATATGTTTCGATTATTTTAAAACAAATGATTTCACCATATTTTTTGCGACAATCTATCAAATTATACGTTAATTCTAGAAAAATATTTTAGTTGTACTTTAAATGATTGGTTCATATCATATACCCTACTATCCACTACTTTTAAATTTATAAATTCTTTATTTTAGGATTTTTAAGAGAGAGAGAGAGAGAGAGAGAGAGAGAGAGAGAGAGAGAGAGAGAGAGAGAATATGCAAACTAAAATGATGCTTATATAGATTTAGTTAATATAATTAGATCCAGTTGAATCATTTATAAATAATAAAAGTTTCATAAATTAATCAAGCAGATTTATTTAAATTTACAACGAAATGATAATGTGATTAATCACTGATTATTTACCGGAAACATATGTGTTGTTCATTACAAACCAATGGATTTGAAGCAGTCAGTGTAAGGTGGAATATTTGTCGGGTGTTTCTTCTTGCAAGATTCTATACAGTGCGCACATAAACAGTGACCATAATCTTTTTACACACTTAATCTGGATTTACTAATTATCAATAGTACTTTTCTTATGAGCATATCTCATCATTCTTATCAGTAAAATAGGGTTTGAATTTTCCCTGAACAAATGACACAACAGGTAATGAAATCTTTGGAATATTCCTATTGTCAACCCTAATCTTTGTATAATATGCTTCAATAAATAAATTGTACTGTTTTATATTACATTTAAATAATATTCTTTCGGAAGTGTGTAAAATGTTTTTGATCACAGTTTACAAATTGACACATATTTACGGGAATATATCACTAATTATAGTTCTAATTCCTCTAGTTATAGTCTTTCAATTTAAGCTTATTATTAATTTTATCTTGCAATTGCAATTTTATCTATAAACACGTTGACTGGAATCATAGGATCACATTTTTTAACTTATAATACAAATTAATAGAAGAACAAGTTTTATAAATATCATTCATTAGTAATTGCTTTATATATCTCTTTATTCCTCTTTATTATCTAACCCTTTCTTAAAAGTTATCGTATATACTGTAACTACGGTGCCTTTTTCTGGCACTGACTTGTGAGAGCCATTTAGATAGACTTTTTTAATGGTCAATAGATAGCCAGTTAGGTATTGAGTGTAAGAAAAACACAAATAGTGTTATATTCAAAGGTGAGTGGAATTTGATTAGTAGTAAAATATTATTAGGATTTGAATGAAATGTGAATTTGAGATTAGTTTTTAGACAAATAAAACTATATTTTCTATGAAAACAGTGATAAACTTTTTGAACAATCAAAATATTTCTTAATTATTTTTACTCAAATAATCCCATAAATTATAATACTATTAATTTTGGCCCTAAATAAATTTTAACCATGCTGGGTATATTACATATGCATTACATGAATGTCATATATATTTTTAGGCGATTTTGGTTCGATTGGATTGTGTGAAACTAATTTCCTTAAGAGAAGGGCAAATAGGAAAAAGTGGAGAGAGAGAGAGAGAGAGAGAGAGAGAGAGAGAGAGAGAGAGAGAGAGAGAGGGAGAGTGGTAATAATGCTAATAAGAAATAAGAAGTTTGTATCAGAAGGAAAGGTAGTTTTAGTTGATCGCCAGCTATAGGACGAAGAAGTTATTCAGTTAGTAGTCATTATTCAGTTAATACCAGTAAAAACTAATGTCTGAGACAACTGGAGGGCAATGCATAAGAAGAAGAAGAAGACATAAAGAAATAGGAATAAGAGTATATGAACAGGAAAAATATCGAAAAGCTGATTCTTATTAAGTCTATATTTCCTGAAACAAAAATTAATGGAAATAAGAAAATCAATTGAAAGACTAAATTGGATTCAATCGTTAAAATAATATATATTTTTTGATTTCTTTTTTTTCTCCCAAAAGAGAACGGAATAATTGCCTGTTTTTTCAGATATTTTTCATTATGTTTGATTTCATTGAGCACTAGTAGAGCAAAGTTTATCTTTCAGTGAATTTTATTCTGTTCTCTCATTATATAATATAAATTACTGTATTATTATTATTCGATATATATTTTATTTTATATACAATTCTATAAAAAAAGAAATTCTTATAATTAAGTTTTTTTTTGTATTCTTCATCATTATTCTTTAACAATACTTTAGGTCTAAATTGAATTAACTATTCTTTTGTTAAATTTATTTTTTTTTAGTTTTTCTCATCGGTACTGCTTTTCCCCCCTTTCCTTCTGTTCTCAGTTCTGTTCATAACAATTCACAGCAAAATTTATTTATTTATTTATTGGTTTTCAGTTCACACAATACACACACACACACAGAGACTGTAGAAAAAAATTTGTTTCAATGCTTTCCTCCAACAGAATATTTATTTATATTCAATTCAATTATAGCAAAATAATAGTATAGAATAGATAGAGAGAGTGTGAACACGGAATTCAATTATTATAGTTTCTTCTATTCATTAACAGAATTTTCATAAATAAAACCCTATTTTTTTATAATGTTCGCCACATTTCATACAAAAAAAATTATTTCAATTTTTTTTTTCGTTTCTTATGTTTGAATTTTCAATTCATTTCAATTCAATTAAATCGGAAATTTTGTTTCTATACTCGCATTTGTTTCCATACAAATTGTTCGCTCATTCAAATTCAATGTCTAATATTCAATTCAGAAGACTATAAACTGAACACAAAAAAAATAGAGAGAGAAATATTATATTTAATATAAAACTATATTCTGTAATGAATTGAACACTACTTTACTTATAGTTATTTTATATAATTTTTGGAATTATTTATGAATAGAAACCTATTGAAGGCTTACTGTATTTAATGAAAGGAAATTTCTATTCCATTCATTGGAGGAATTTATTTCTGAATTTGAATTTTTTGTTTTGTTTTGTTTGTCGTCTGAATGTCAAACAAATTAAATTAAATCCTATGTTATGTCAAGTCTTGTCCATCATTGAGAAAGAGAAATTGTAGACAACACCGAAACTCAAATACAAAACAAAAACATAAATAATTTTTTTTTTACAAACAATTTATGTATAAATTATATATAATATAATTTTTAGTTATGTATATATCGGTGTGTATACAGAATATTCTGTATATAGAGATTGGAAAAGAACACAAATAACTTTTAGTTCGTTAATAATCTATATATAAGTTAATCCAAAAAAAAAATATAATTAATAGAAACAAATTTCAACAATTCCTTATTCAACAAATTTCTAGAAACTATTCCGGGTTTATATCTCGTATACTGTTATACATATTAAATCTGGAGAAACAGAATTCAAATTCAAGATGCAATCACTTTGCCATAATTACAGCCGGGCACAGGACAGGGATGTGTTTGAATATTACTAAAATTATTGCTACGATTATTCTGTTGTTGACTGTGCTGTTGCTGTGGATGGTGTTGTCCGGCGGAGTGGCACTGCTGTTGTGCACTGTCGGCTCGTTGTAGTATAGACTGGGGCATTGGTGACCTGTGTAGCCCCTGGTCGGTCTGTCTGAGCTTGAATGCCAGAAAGAATGTGAATAACATGATGAGGAACACCACCGCCGCACAGAATATAATATACCAGTGGCTCATAGAGCCCAGAATGGACTTGTCATTATATATGACCCAAACGACTACATTTCCGATTGAGAACATGAATATTATGATTCCGTAAACAATTAATAGATAGCCCTTATGGTGATGTGCGCCACAGTAGCCAATGGTTGTGAACACCATTACGAACAGCGAGAATATAGCCATCTGTCCCCCCGTATACCCCCCTGGCCACTTTTCCGTTGGATAGCCGATGCCGAACAGGGCATTGAATATGGCCAATATGAAGCCAAACACGTTTATTATGATCAGGGTGTACTTCATGCAGGTGAACGTATTGCCCCTGTCCATCCCAGTGCCGAGTATGTAGTTTCCTTCCAGGGCTGTCATTCAACCAATCAGGCGGAGCACTATTTTCAATAGAAGAGCTAATATGTAGTGAATAGAACCAGAAAAAGTAGGTTCTTCTGTAGTATATCTTCTGTTGAGCACAAAGAAGAGAAGTCAGACCTAAATTGCGATATAAAGTAAATGCATTTATAAGAATAGAAATGAGTATAAAATCTGTCTTAACTTAAGTACGGGGGGTAACCAACAAATGGAAAATAGATTGAATATTATCGAGATTGAAAACAATTTATAAAATACCTTGGAATCAAATAATAGAAAAGATTAAATGTAACAGGGAATATTTTATGTATAGTATAAGGTAGGGGTGACCAATGAACTTAAAATCAGAGGGGTACTATAAGAGCCTCAAAATCACAGGGGGGCAATTTCAACTACTTTATTCTTGCAAAATTTAATAAAGATGACGTAATGTAACAGAATTTGACCAATTCTGCTCGAATTTGGCCAAAATGAGCAAGAATTTGATAAATTTCTGTATTTTTCTAAGAATTTAGAAAGAATTTCACAGAATATTCTTCAGAAACGACTCCTTTAGCGCCGTTTTCTCACAATATTTAGGGGGTTCTATTTTTTTTCTTCATCACATGGGTATTTTGACTATACCTCCCATTGGTCACCCCTAGCATAAGGGAAAAGAATAGAACATTAAATCTAATCCAGAAATTTTAGGATATATTTCCATTTAATCTAATCAGAACACACTTTTTGTCTTCTTTTTTGTCATCCTCACTTAAAATAAGGTTATAATCAAACAGTTTTATACTACAATAACTAGGGTTAATTTAAAAATATATGTCTAGTACTAAAAATTAATTTTGCACTATAAGATGAATTTAACTAGATAAACAAGCTGGTTTTTCATCATTATACAGCCTCAATACAATATCCATTATAAAATATCGAATATTAACTAACTGTCTATTATTCTTTCCTGGTAATAAACAAGGTATTTAGAGTAAATTATGGAATTTGAATATTTGATTGGAAAATTATGATAACAGATGAAAGACATAACCAGAGGGACATTCTCTGAGCAAAAGTGAATTAGCTATCAAGATATGTAGTTAAGAGGACTAAAAGAACATTGCGATCATTATTAGAAGGGTATGGCCAATACCTCAGGTTGGAATACACAATGTAGCTGAGGATAGGAATGGATGGAAATCTAAGATAGCGGGTCTTTAACCTACCTCTACCCTAAAGGATATCACGAAAATGAATGAATGAAAATAATGGTTTGTCAAATTAACTCTGGTCTTTTTTCTAAAACAAACAATCAAACAATCTTGGTAATCCCCTGAGTAAATTTAATGTTTATATTAAATATTATATTATAGTGAATACAGAGTGAAAGTCAGACAATCAATGATAGAGTCTTAGAATATGAGTCTTTGATGTCCAGACTATGGAAGACCTCCACAGAAAATAAAGGAATTTGTATTGTATTGAATAAGAGTATAACACAGAGAACTCAAAAGGAGGGGATCCAGGCTGGAATAGTCCTCCCATCGTGCTATAGGCTCTCCTCAAAGTACTCATCACGCATAAGAAGTATTTAAACAGACCATGCTGAAGGCTTTCCGGGATATTCTATGGAATTCTGTATAAATTCTGGAGAAAATATCAGAATTTTGTTAAAATCTTATTACCTTTAGTCATAATTTTTGATGAATTCTGTAAGAATTTACAGAATTCATCATATATCTGGCAAAATCTTGCAGAATTATTTGAAATTCTGTTAAATTGTGTTATTTTAACTCAATTCTACAAGAATTTGACCCCTCCTGAACTCTGTGAAAGATTATAATAATCAGATAATTAATCTCTCCTGGAGCCCCCCCCCTCCCCTAGTCTACTGTTCTGTTTTCTTAAAATTTTAAAGTTATGATAAATGCAAACATTAATGCTTTCCTTTATGTGCTTAAGGTTTAGAATACTCTGGAATTACACGATTCTTATGTGAATCAGTAATACACACAAAAAAAAGAAATGAAAAGAAAAAGAATGAGAAGTGAAATGAAAGACTGAGTAATAAGTATTAAGTTATTTGTGGGAAAAGGAAAGTGTGTCTGATATCTGCTGTATTTGATTTGAAGCTTCAGAAGAGAGTATAAAAGCATAAAAGTTTGTCTGATTTTTTTTGTTTTTATTTCGCTTTTACGCTGAAAACCAATAGACGAGAAAATCTGTGATACAATATATATATTACGGTTAGGAATGGATACAGTGATGCTCAAGGGTGTCGAAATCACACAATGCTTTTAATCTAGCACCATAAAACATTATTAAACAGGCAATTTTAATTGAAATTTTAAAACTTTTATGCCTGTTAATTTCAGTAGAATGGACAGATTTAAAATTACTGTAGCTAAAGTTAAACAGAATTTTCAACTAGTTTATCACCTATTCGGTGTGTCTAGGGAATTTTTTACTATTTATTTTTTATTACTACTTTAAATTAATTAAATTTATCTTTAAAGTTTTATTTATTTAAATCCTGAGGAGGGTTGCGATTAGTATTTGAGTTTATGAAAATAAATTCTCATTTTTTTAATCAATCACCATTGGTAATTCACCAACTATAAGAATTTTAGAGTTATTTCACATTTAATTAATTCTATAAATAATTAATATTTTTACTGTATTTATATTTTATATTGTTTTTTTTATTAAACTTTAATAATTTTTAGAAAAAAACTTTATCAACTTTAGCCATTTGACCCTTGCACATCACTAGAGTTGAATAAAAATATTTTAGTTGTTTTAAGAGATGTTGAAGAGGAAGTCAATGTTATAACCCAAAGAAAAGTGTTATATAACCATGCCTGCTTCTTTCATAACCTTGATCTTTTAAAATATATGATAAAATCGATCAGGTAACATTTTTCCCACAACAGAATATTTTGTTAATTTACATAATAAATATGTTTTCTCAATTTACATGATGGAATTTTAAAACTGACTTTCAAGTATACCAGTTTGGAGCTTGCTTGAAATGATAGCCCAATTCTTCCCCCTCTCATAATTGACAGAAAGATACTATTTTGATAATTAATCGGAATTTACAAAAAAAGAACTACTTGTGCTCTAATATTACTTAAGTAGTGAAATGAAAGTAGAAAAGTGCTATTATATAATGTTAGCGATAAATACAGTGTTACATCACAGCTATCACTACAGTATATCAATATATACCGCACTATACATACAATCTATACGTGAAGTGACTGTAAGGGCGCGTTCGGCACAATAGGTTTCGACCATTGATTTCTGGAGCGACTAAATTATAAGCTTTCATGAGTTTTAGAGTTAGAGTTAGAGGGAGAGAGGGAGAGAGGGAGAGAGGGAGAGTGGGAGAGAGAGAGAGAGAGAGAGAGGAAGGCATTCCATTTTCCTCCTGCGCTATACAATACAACCCAAAGAATTACTATAACCGATAAGAAGAAATAGAAAAACTAATATCGAGTTATATAACACATGAGTTATATAACTAAAGAATTATTAATACAGTATATAAGTTAAACACACATACTATTGCATTGAGTAATAATTCTTTAGATGTATTGATTGTACCGAAAAGTCTTGTTAGTCTACTAAACTATATTATCTATTATCACTACAGTATGAGAGACCGACATTCAAGGCCATAGTCGAGGGTTAATATTGATTGTAGTGACTTCTAGAATATGATTTGAATATTTAAATAATTGTTTAATAGATTAGATAAGTTTTATATTGATAATGAATTAACATTGGTCAAAGCTGGATACTGCTGGCATTTTGGGTCAAGTGTTTTTAAAAATCTGCACTTGCATTTTAAAACTAGGTAGTGTTGGTTAAATGAATATAATTGATAATGTGTATTCTGGATTCCCTATTTATTCTATATCTTTAACTGTACCTGTACCTAACATTGTGTCTTAATCATATAAATTATTTAATGTTTATTTTAATAATCTTATGAAATCAAGTTAGTAAATATCGTTAAGTTGCTATAATTATCTAAATATTGAATAGAATTCTATCAACTAAATTTTTTTATAAAATTCACAAATAAAATAACTTAGCATTTTCGCATGTTTAAATAAGTTTTAAGAATTGAACGAGATTAAATCTATTGGATATACTTTATCTCTTTTCTAAATAATACCGAATAATTTTATTATGATTCCTCAATAAATGAACGCGGATTAAATATACATATTTTATGTAAATTTATATAAGATGTCTTAACAATCATATTTAATTATTCTGTTATTAATTCATTCGTTAATTAAATTAAATATTTTCAATAATACCTATAATTAATTAATTAGCTTTGAATTTTAGTTTATTTTATTTCTACTAGTTTATTGTTTGACTTAAAGTTAGATATACTCAATTGAATTATTTAAATTTAATTAAATAAAAACATTGTTTCCTTTAAGTAATTGGAATCTATTTGTATTCTCTAGTAATTTGACTTTAAATTCAATTGTTTTAAATTTAGTTAAAATATTTTTTTAATCATGTTAAGTTTGAGTTAAATTAATTAACTTCATTAAATTTTATTTATTTATTACCTCCAAATTTATAGTTCAATTCATATTCAGCACCATTACTGTTCCATTTGTATGGCAAGATGTATATTAGCAAGCTGATCCATTTGGCTATTTATTGATTACACCCCAAACCATATATAGAGTAAATTCCTGTTTTGCCGGAAATCAAAATTTCATACTCTAGTTCTTAATGCTTTAATTAAATGGCCTTGATTATTTTCATCTAATTACATTTGATTTTAGATTGATCGTAACAAATATCTATACTATTGATTTAAAACAAATGACCCAGGTTCAAATAAACAATTTAATAGAATTGTAAACATGTTTTTTTTAATTAGAATTAAATGATATATTTGTTTCATTTATCAATGAAGGAATGGGTTGGTGTCAGGGATGCAAAACTGAATGAATAGTTTGCAATATTCATGGGAAAAAACTGATCCTTAAAAAGCAATCTTTAGGATAATATTTGATCTAGGGATGCCCATGGGGAGGTAGGGTATAGCCAAAACAACCCCTATCTCCGAAAAATTACCAAAATCCCCCCAGATTCTCTGCGCCGCAGGCAAAAAATTTTGCTTTTTATCTTACTCTCCCTTTTGCATTTTTCATATTTTGGAATTTTTGTTATACTCTCCCATGACTTTTTAAGAAAATTCTCAAAAAATATCACCTTACTTCGAGTTCAATGGGCATCACTAATTTGATACAAACAGCTATTGGCCAAGTTATTGTGTCAGGGACGACCAATGGTGGCATAGACAAAATACCTTCTTCATTTCTCCGAAAATAATCAAAATATCCCCATAATAATGTTAAGAAAACGGCGCCGTTTATGAAATATTCTGTTTAAATACTTGGAAAAATAACAGAATTTTGTCAATTTCTTTCTAAATTTGGCCAAATTATGTGCTTTGAGAACAAATCATAATTTGACCTGAATTCTGTCGAATTTGTGAAAATTTATTAAATCACGTCATTTATAATTAATCTGAAAGAGTTTGACGATTGGAAAATACCTCCTCATTTACCACTCCTCTGACTTTGAGACTCTTATCAGTACCCTCCACCCTTTACTTTACCCCCTTTGGTCACCCCTGTATATCGTTGTACTCGCCTTTGTTGAAATATTAATCCATTCTAAGCCTTGTTATAACCTTGAACTATTCGTTTTGAGCACATAGTAAATCTTGAAACGCTCTAATGATTAGCACTCATTCAACACTAAAATCAATTTCTAACTCTACATCTTCTTCTTCTTCTTTTACTGAATTCTATCACAAGATATAATTGAATTATAGTCTTCGCTGTCGTTTCATTAATTTTTTCCTCCGATAAAGAAGAATAAAATCATAAAAAAATATTAAATTTTCTTCTTTCTATTGAGTTTTCGAGTTACACAAAATCTTTTATCCATATAAAAATTGTCAGAAAAATAATTAGTTTTTCTATAGACTTGATAAGCCAGCTCAAATAATATTATTAATGACTAGAATTTCTTTTATATTAGAAAGATAAATTTTGCAGAATTTCTAATGGATAATAAAAATATACATGCTCATTATTCTATATAGAGTTAATTTTATGTTTAATGTTGGCAATATGAATTTGAGTGGCTTACAGAAAAGAATATTGGCTTTGAATTAGTTCAATTATTCTGTTAATTAGACATATTTGAATAATACTGTTAAGAATTTCTATTATCATGTTTTATTCCAGCGAATTTAATCACATAATTAAGTCATTTAATCTAAATTTAATTAAAATAATTGACTCCAACCTAATTTATATTTGATTTATATACTGTACATGCACAATTTAGTATATCGTTTCATAGGTAAGCCATTCTAATGCTACAAGGTATTGAATTAGTATTTGCACATTGCCCCTATTTGGAAAGTTATTGAGAATTGTCATTCTAGGAACAAAGTGCATGTTTTTACTTTTGAATTATTATATTTCAATTAAAACAATAATCCATTTTAAGTTAATCTTGAAAATTTAATTTATTCATTGTTTAAACAATTTGAATTTTTTATTTTAATTACATATTATAGTAGGTTTCTTATGCTCTCTATATTTTTAGCATATTGATTTATTCTTAAAAATAAATTCGCAATAAATCCAATAATTTTGTCAATTATACATATTATTAAACCATATTAAAGATGACAAGGTCAATTTTCTCTAAGAAAGAATATCATAAAGAAAGAATGTTTACTGAATAATAAAATATAATTGGGTTACTTTTCAAACTTAAGACATTGGATCAGAACTAATAAAATATAACAAAAATTGATACATTCAAATATGTAGATAAAGTAAACAAGATAAAATATTATTTGATAAGACAGAGAATATATTTGCTTGGATTCTTGGAATAAGCGCAGCCATAAATGTAAGAATGAAACAAAAAAAAAGGAATTACTATTCAATAAAATTGTACGAATTGATATAGAATTTGAGAAGTGTCAACTTTATTCTGATGAGCAATTTGAATTTAATCTAATTGGCAAAAGCAACTGAGACATCCTGTAGAGATAATATAATTTATTTTAATAGATGATTAACTAGATTTTATACACATTATTCCTGAGTGTATAATTAAAATGTCATTGACTTTTTATATCGGGCGCCAGTAATCCATGTCATTTAATGGTAAGTAAAGCAATAGTTAGAATCGTTTGAAAGGGATTCCTATATTAAATAATAGCTTTAGAATGAACGAGTGACTACTATAGGGGCAGATAGTCTTACAGTCTTACAGGCTTACAGTCTTCCAGAAAATAAATGGCACACTAGATCCGGCCTTTTCTCATTTGTCCATATATTGTTAATCAATAATGTTTTATTTCTTGATAATTTTTTAATATAGTATTTAGTA
>JAQFXN010000581.1:0-20483 GCA_034693365.1 Liacarus xylariae | reverse complement strand
TGAATAGAAAAACAATAACAAAACTCCTCGATGTTTGACTGAACCAACGGAATATTATTATATAACTTATTCTCTGTCATAGAAGAGTATATTTATGTAGGCGTTAGGGCTGGTATTCCTCCCATCGCTATATTTTGTTTTATAGTGAATATATTCTTCGATGATATACAATCTGATGATAATGTTGTGTATAAGAAAAAAAATCACATCATTTTATATCTCTGTCGAAATTTTTTTCCCTCTCCTATTCTTATATCAGATCGTGTTCTAAGGTTTTTTTCTTCTCCTTCTTTCCTCCTATTCTTGAGCTGAAGCACTGGTAGGCTTTTGAGATATTCTACTGTTCGCCATCTCTACTCAACAAAATATGATGTGCTTTTTGACTTTGTTCCACAACACAAACAATTGCACAGACAAATAGGTAGCAATAGATTCTCTTGATCTTTTGCCAGTGCCTGCCCATCATCTACCAGTGCCAGTAAACTGTCATATTATTATTTATCGATAACTCAAAGAATTTTTTTCTCTATTTTTCTGTATTCTTAACTCAGATATGTATCTCAAAAAATAAGGGAAAAAAAGGTGTCGAAGAGCTTCACTGAGCACATGATATTCACAATTCTGTTTTATAATATATATTAAAAATCATTGGTTTGTTATTTGCAATGAATGGGCAGAAATAAGTAAAATTTATTTGTTCACATCAATTATACTTAAAGTTAAGAGAGAAATGTTAGTGAAAATTATATGAAATAATAGTACGAAAGTGGGAGAGAGAGAGAGAGAGAGAGAGAAATTTATTCATTTTTAATGATTGGATTATACAGTGATAGGAGAAGTGAAAGATATATAGACAGAGAATATAGAGAAGCGAAGCAGAGATAAGAGATTTACAATTATATCATTAAATAATCATTAATAGAGATAAAGATTGCTTTAAATTATTCATTAATATATATATCGAATAGTGAATGAATTGGACTGTATTTAGAGTATTAGTCCAAAACCCATTGCAAGTATTGCATAATATACTGATAGAGGGAAGAGTCGAATGGCATTTCACAGTTGAATGCATTGAGAATAACTTTGCACTAGTATTCTGTGCCCCAAAAAAGTTCACTACATTTCTGAGTTGTGGATCAATAATATTTTCGCATCGATTGCTCACAAAATTTCGAGGTGTGCTCTCACACACACACACATAGCACCGACAGAATTGCCATTTTTGCCAACAGTAATAGCATTCAGAGACAGCATATTATAACATAAATTTATTTTTATTCCTCTCCTTCTTCTTTAGACATTCTTATGCTTAACTTATTCCTCAAAACTCATATAATTCAAGATCTCATCTAAAGATCTCATTAAAAATTGAGAAAAATGAGTGAAATTTTGTTTTCTCCTATTTTTAGTTTTTAAATTTCTTTTATTTATTATTTTTTCCTGTCCTTCAAAGATATATTTCTTAAAATATAAATGAATTCATTTAAATTATTTTATTTCTTCCAAAACTATCACTGAATTTGTGTAAAAACATAAACATATAACAGGAAAATGAGATAAATTTTGTCTTTGAATAACTAATTACTAATTAGTAATAATTAATTCAAAATAGCATTTTTTCCTCAACAATACTATTAACTCATATTTATTTTTAACCACTCATTCATTACATCGAAATTCATTGAAACATAAATATAATTAAAACAATTTATTCGTGTATTTTGTTATTTATCGATATAATTGAAAAGAGAAAAAAGAGGTTTAAAGTAATTATTGAATAAAAATGTCAAAACATTCAATGGGATAGACATGTAGTGAAGCAAACGATGAGAACTTGAAAAATAAATTCACGATTTAATAAACGCAAAGAAAGAGAAAAAAGACTCATTTAAAAGACAAAAGAAATAAACGAAAGGAAAATCAATGTGTTGTGTGAATTCACTCCAGATTTTTCCCAATCTATCTGTTCAGTCATCTTGTCTTTAGTATATCTGTTTCGGAGATAATTGTCGGCACAGATATAAGGAAAATATAATAATTGTTTTTAAGAAAGACCTTTAGCTTTCATTTCAATTGTCTGTTGTGTTTTGTGATGACTGAATGAAGAAAAATAAAAGCAGAATATCATTCGTAAATATGATTTGTGTATCTGTACTGCCAGTGGATCCATAATTTGCAAATGAATGAACACCGCGACAGTCTGTCTCCTGGACTTCACTGTGCACTCTAACAAAATATCGTTTTAAGTTCAAGAAATAGATAGTGAAGTAAAAAAAAGAGAAAATCTTTTTTTCTCCTCCTCTTCTTCTGCAACAATACTACTATTGAGTGAAAATATTTTCCATTATTAGAATTACTGCAGAGAATAGATTGAGAAATAGTATATAAAATATTCTGGACTATTGACTACTCTTTACATATATTCGTTGTATTATTCGGAATAGAGTTTTGTCGTTTGGCTTCAATTACTTTTTACCACCGATTTTAGTGATGCGTAACAATCGGAACGCCTCGACCAACAAAAAAAGAAACTTGATTTTTTTTGGCAATAGTATGTGATATGAACTATAAAAATCATAATTAGAATGCATACCGTGTATGTCGAGTGCATACACACACACATAAACAGTATAATACAGTAGAAAAAAGAGAAATGTTCTCTCAAAAGCTGAAACTTTAAGCCCAAAAAACTAGTCCAATGTATACAATACATTGCGATACAATATTTTTTGTTCCCAGAATAAATTTTTTCCAACATTTTTTTGCTCTTTCTTTCCATTGCTATCGACTGACTGCTAGCGAACCGAACAGTTGATAGAAATTGAGTCGAAATATCTGATGAAAAAAATTGAAAATAATTTAACAAAAATATTTTGTTATTTCCCAGAAAAAAGTGTCCTTTGATTAACAGAACCGATAAATCATCAGTAGATAAGACAAAAAAAATGAGTATAAAATCTCATAAAATGTTTGGAATTTTCATTACCTGAAAGCCAACAAATTATTATTATTGGAAATTCTGTATAACTTTTTTAATATCATTTTTATGTATTTTTCTCTTCTCTTTTTTACGGTTCGTTAAGTTTTAGTTATTATTTTTTGTTTCTATAGATTTTATGATTATTATTGATAGTTAAGTGTAATTTTCTATTAGAGATACTTAATATTGGTTTATAGTTTTCAATAATAAAGATTTTTTCCTAATTTTGTTCTTATAATATATATATTATACACAATAAGAGATGAGAAAATAGTGCGTTAATTGAGAATCACATCCTCTAACCATTTGAAAGTTAATTGGAGCCCAACCTAACAGTCGAATAAAACCTGAAGTCAAGAAAAATATCTATTTCTGTCAATGACTACAACCGAATGAAAAGAGAAGTGAAAAAATATATGAAAGAATCGAAAGAAAAGGAGAGAATGAGAGAGAATGTTAGATAAAAAGGATAGCTATTGGGGATCAGATGTACTCTATATCCATAGCTATTATTCGTAGCTATAATTTATATAATATAAGATTCAATTCTCAATTGCAATCTAACTATGCTTTTCTCTCATTCCCTAGTCTTCCAGTTCTCTCTTTATTTTCTATCTCTCGTTCTTATTCTTCAATTACTTTCCTTATACTCTCCTCTACTCTCTGTTCATCTCTTCATTGATGAGAAATAGAGTTTGATGTGAGCGATGCCCGCAATACTAACTACTAAACCTTCGGGTACTCTCTCTTCTCTCTCTCTCCTTCTCTCTCACGCAAATCGATAATTCGTTGTCCAATCAATACTAACAGAGAGTATATATGCTTAGAGTGAGAATCGTATAGTCTTTATATAATATATAATATGTGTTGCATTCGATGCCAACACTCTTAACATTTTGTATATAATTTTCTTCACTCACTCTTCACTACTTAAAGTTTATCCACGTCTTCAGTTCAGAATAATTTTGTGCCTCCCATTCCCTTAACAACCATCTCTCTCGCTGTCGAACACTTTATCAGTACTTAATTGGCCTAATCTTCGATATATAGAACTCAGAAATTCTAATCACATTTGGAAGAAAAGAAAAAAAATAAGAAGAAAAATGTCTGAAAATTTAGTTATTGAAGACAATTAGTGCCAAAATTATTTGCTTATACTTCAGACACATCTCTCACTCACTCCTCTCTAATGAAGAATTATTAGTCGAGAATTTTATTACTATTAGAATTGAAGAGAACTTAAGAACTGTTGAATACAAGAAAATCAATTATTTAAGAAAGTGAAAGAAAAGGCACTCATAATAAATGTGCTGTATTTCCAAGTGCTTAAATGGGAAATTAAAATAAGACTCATTCGGATAGGAAATGATAAGTCTCTCTAATTCTTTATTTCGATGCCATTTGGGCTCTACTTTTTCAGACATGTCTTTAATGAAAAAAACACAGTTTCATGTCTTCACGAATTCAGTCTTCATTTGATATCTAATATCTAATAATACAGTCGATTCAGTGTTGAGTACACGCATGAAAAAATTATATAGTCTTTAATATACAGTATATATCGAGTTGTGGTCAGAGTTGGCAAAAATAATCTGTAATTTCTTTTTTCTCTTTTTTTGGTATTATATTTCTTTCATAGGAAGCGAACAATTTTTTTAATCAGAAAAATACTGTTTTTGATATATAAATCCTCTTATAATGAATGACAAAACGCTTTGAACCGAAGGATAAAATTGAAAAAAAGAGTGAAAATAATTTCCTGAAATTAAGTATAAAAATTATATACCATTTCTTTTCTCTCTCTCTCAGTCTCTCTCTCCGAGTGAATACAGGTATTACAGTGTGTGAACAACAGGAACACAAACAAACAGTGCTGTTGCATAAGTATCTGGTGTTCTGACTGTATTTGACATTTTGTTTCATTCGCTGCCAAAAGACGAAGACTTTTTTTTTTGTTTTACTACACTTTTTTCTCGATTCACTCGAAGGCATATTCTCTCAACTATTAGTTTCGACAAAATAAGTGAAGAAAAAGACGTCTTTTTATTTGCGTTCAATTTCTATCGTATATTCTTATGTACTCTATTTTGACTCTTTATATATCGAAATCCACTATAAGTGAGGAAAAGAAAAGCCAAACATAAAAAATATATAATATAAGAGAAAAGGAATCTAAAAATACTTGAAGATTCCGTTCGGTTATTCATTTTTATTTATTTTTTGAAATTTTCTTCTTTTCCGAAGCACTGGTTGTACAGCATTTCATAACTGGAAGGCATAATATTGTATTACTCATAGACTGCACAACAAAAACATTTTAGTTATTCAACTTATTTTTCTATCGATTCATACATTCATTTTTTCACTTCTCTTCTCATTCTCTCTCTAGCATAATCTACCGGTGCTATTGAATGAAGTGAAAAAAAGAAAAGCACAACAATTTTCAAGAGTTTTATAATTCCTTTCTCTCCTCTCCCATCCCTCTCTATCTAACTTTGAACCCCGATTATTAGCTTTCAATAATTTCCTTTTATTCCCGTTCATACCATTCCCTAAATGCACTTCAATAATGATGGCATCAATACATAATAGACTACATAACTTACATAACACAACATACAAAAAAGGACATAGTTTTGTGTCGGCTTTTATCACATTATTATACAACAAATACAAGTTTACTCTTATTATTAATTATAAATGAGTGAGACTTATATATTAAAGTCTAAATGTTTAGTGCATTTCGTTATATGAATGAAGTCGACTATCGAATCGATATTAGTTCAGACATATGTGGGAAATATCCAGATATTCGACAGCAAAATAAGCCAAACATTTGGATTTGTGTTGTTTTTATTCAACATAACGACAAATATAATATTTATATAATAATTATTTTCTATATCTATTGAATAATGAGATATTCATTAAGATATACATCCAGTCATTCATTTGTATAATTATTGTATTACAAACATAACAAACAGAATAAGTTTGTTTGAAAATATCAATAATTTTTTGGATGTTTTTCTATTTTTATGGACTAAATATTCTGTTAATATAATTTCAGTTAAATCACAGCTTTTTTTGCTGGAATATCATTACTGGAATTCAAAATATATTTTTTTCTAAGAGACAGACCATTAGCGCAAACAACAGTCAGAATAGGAAAAATTCATTAGTGTTTAGAATAATTTATGGAATTTACTATAATTTTTTCGCTACACTATTATTACATATATTCCTAATTATTACATTTATTTGTTTATTCTGTTATTACATTTTTTTCTTATTATTTGTTGTGTTTTATTCATATTTTTATATTAGCTATTAGTATATGTTCTTTAATTCATAATATAGTATAAGTTATTATCGAATTATTGTTATATTATTTTGATGGCAATCAAAACGACGAAAATCATTTCGACTAAAATGAAATGGACTAAAATCAAAACGACTAAAATGAATTGGACTAAATCATTAGGACTAAAATCATAACGACTAAATTAAAAGAACTAAATCATTTCGACTTATATTAAATGGACTTAAAATATTATGCCCAGCACCCCACTAAAGGAGATGCGCCCGACATTTTTATGTCGGATTCTTTTGTAATAAGTTTAGAAAAGGAAAACCAGGAATATCCTTTTAAAAAATAGCATTTCGGGGTTATTCCGGGCTATTTTGGTCACTGATTTTTATCATTCTCAACTTATTACAAAAGAATCCGATGTAAAAAATGTCGGGCGCACCTCCTTTAGTGGGGTGCTGGGCATAACATTTTTTAGTCCTAAATGGACTATTAAATATTTAAGTCGAAATGATTTAGTCCTTTTAATTTTGTCGTTTTGAATTTAGTCCATTTCATTTTAGTCGAAATGATTTTCGTCGTTTTGATTGCGATTCATATTATTTCTCATTTACTCCACTATATTGTGCCTAAAACCAATGTTCAGTCCATTCACTACTATATTGTTTGGTTTAATATTGCAATAACTTATGCATTAAAAGGATTGTTAAGATTTCTTCTCTCGATTTGATGAGCTTTTATTCCTCGACTACACATATCTTATTCGCAGCTATGAATCGCTTATCTTCTCTCTCCTCGTTCTGCCTCTTATATCACATCTCTATCACTGTTCAGTCCATCTCAACAAATAAAGCACTTATTGAGCCAAACATAGAGAAATGTGTGGCCATAACGAGTAGTACTGTATAACAGGCATAGCATTGAACACAAACTGTAGGCCAATGTCTGCAGAATTATTTGTTGCCAGCGCTGCAACACTTTGTGTGTATTTGTGCTGCAAAACAGTTTCGGATCAATAGATAGACGAAGAAGAAGAAGAAGTTGGCTGTAATGTGTGCTCTCATGTGTTTGATAATGTTCAACACACATAGCATAGCATAGCATAGCATAGCATAGCTTAGGATTTAGTGTCGGTCTAAACATTGCCAAACACTGCTCTCTCGTTATAAAAGTCAACTCAGAATCCAAAATATATATAAACAGAAAATAAATATATATTAAAGTATTAATCAAAACATTAAATTTAATATATATTTAATTAATTGGAAATCACATTAAATTTTAATTTATTTGATTTACTAAATATTTAAATAAATATTTTGTTTATTATACATAGATTTCAGTGTATTATATAAGTAATGTCTTTAACATAAGAAAAAATATAAGAATATAATAGAAATTCAAGAATCCGATCCCCGTTTTAGCTATATATGTGTTTTGGCCAATAAGTGATACAACAATTTCTCGATTCTCTTTAGCGACACTTTATTCGTGTGTTTAAGAAATTGTGTGCAAAGAATAAGAAATAAAAATAAATAAATACAATAGAAATAGATATAAAAGAACAAAAAATGTAATCAATTGAATGCAAGAAACGATACAAATGTGTGACATAAGTGTCTAATTATTATTTTGGCCATAGAATGGAATGGTATTCAATTAGTTTCTTATATGGGCTATAGCTGAAATTCTGTTTTGTATCAGAATTAATTAGTAATTAACTATATTTTTTGTGACACATTTCTATTTCACTCCTTTCTCTATTCAGTGCAAACAACAAAAATATACATAAAAATTTATAGCTATATAAAAATCATTTATTTAACTTTCAGTTAATTTTTTGTTATATTTATATAAACTTTTTCTTAATTATATTTTTTTCTTATTTATTCATTATTTAATCATTTAATTAATTCCGTCATTTCATTACAATATTGTATAATATGTTTAATGAATTATGTGTTGAATGAATGAATGAATGAATAACTAATTAATTAATCACTTAATATACAGAAAATAATTTTTTTCTTCTCTTCTACTTCTTCTGTAGTCCTAGTGTTGAACCAAAAAAAAAACACTGAAAAACATAACTAAACTAAAACATTAATTATTATTACAAACGAGATATGAAACTAAGGAATAAATATCTCTCTTGTTATCACATCAAAGGAGTAGAAAAAGAAGTTGTTTTGTCTGTACTCTAAACCCAAATAATAAAATTTATAATAATCTTTTTTAGCTTATTATACACAATACAAAAGAATTTCTTCTTTTTTTCTTCATAACAAAAAAAAATCTTCAGTACAGCGAAAGTGTTATTATGGCATACCTGTGCTCTGTTTATATTTATATTGCTATTTGCTATTGTTGTCAGTCATTTATTTTCAGTGATTTTCATTTCTTTTTCTTGCTCTTAGTTTTTGGTCATTTTGTAAAGAGAAGGAACAAAACCTTTGATTTTTTTAAGGATATATTTATTTCTCATTCCCTTTTCATGGTATCGAATAACTATATATTGTGTGTAAACGAGTTTGTGTTCGCTCACAGAATGAGATGAATATAAAAAAGAAGAAGAATTTCTTACTTTCGAAAAGAACTTTTACTTCTTATCGTGTTTTTATATATCATATTATAGTTATATTGTTGGCTATATTATTGGGCATAAAAACCTGAATCTTATACACTATCGAAAAGTGTTCTCTCACACACTTAAAGATAGTATATAACCAAAAAAGCAATTGAACGGTGCCTTTCGAACAGTGCACACAAATGCTCAATAAGAACCAGCTCTGACTTAAAGGTTACCTAAAAAATATAAGGTATATAAGAATCACTGCTGCGAGAGAACCAGTCTTATAGACTATGGTAGGCACCAGACAATACCAGGTGATCATCACTTCTTACTCTTCATACTAGACATTAGTTCTCTATCTTAACGATAATATATAAATATTTTTGCGCTCAGAAAACAACTTCTTATATACTCTAAGAAACAGCACTTCTTATAGACTTTAGGATTTTTTGTGTAAATAATATTATAATTTTAAAATATTTGTTATCAAATACTTATTCTGTTGTATTAGAGAAGTATATGTTTTCCTTTTCCATACATAACATACACTTCAAACAGAGTCAGAAAACTGAAAATATTCTATGATTTCATTAACTATTCATTGCATTTACTCTGAAATATTTGACAGTTATATCAAAAAATTATTCTCTTTTAATGTTTTATAAATATTTTAATATTTAAATCTATTGAATAACTTATTATTATTTTAAAACAACATATATTTTTTTGTGCCGAAAAATATTATATATGAATTCTCAATTCCTTTTTGTTTGTTTTACTAAACATTGGAAACATTGCTTTAAGGATTGGCAATACTTGTAGTTTAGTTATGCGGGAGAAGAGGAAAAATATATATCCAAAACATGTCTACTAATCACTTACTGACATTTGCCTCTAGAAAAATGTTTAAATTTTTGTTTATATGTTTCACTAAAATTATAAAATATAAGTTTATATACATATAAAACACACGAGAATTGAGAATTATTTTTATTGAACTCAACCGAAAACAAAACATTTAAAAATTATTGAAATAAATATTTTAATAAAATTAATATTCTGTCAAATATTTTATTTATTAACTCGGAAAATATGCTTATATTTTCACAAAACAATATACAATTTGTTTTGTTTGAGAATCTAAATAAGCATCATATGTTTGCATTCAAATACAACTTAACTAGCCTAGTTTGTAAATATTGTCAGACTTTCAATCGTATATACTCTTACAGTTCAGTTCGGTTCGGTTTACAGTTTTTGTTATCAATTTAATGTTTTTAAAAGTACATTTTCCAGAAGTCAATGTCTATCTTGTTGTACATAAGTATATCTATGATTGCTTTTAACTCTTTACTAAAATTTATATAAGCGGTCAAAAGCTTTTCAAAAAACACCAGATTAGTATTTTTATTCTCGTATATTAAATATCATACAACTATTTTAAGCCTTAATAATATGAGATTCAGCATAAATAGAAGAAAAAAATTAAACTGATTGTATACTTATTTTTTTGTTGGTATAAATTATTTGATAAGCTATTTGTGTATGTTTTTTGATAACAAACCAACACTTATTCGACTAAATAGTGAACACATTAGTACTGAAGTAAATGGCTTTTTGAAAGACAGAGCAAATAGGAAACAAAAATTAATAATTTTCATCTCGTCTGTTCTTCATCTATAAATATCTTTTATCTATCATTAAAATAAAATAAAAATTCCTTCTCTAAGTCCACTCTCTGTTATCGAATGAGGACTTCTCTCAAACCTTTCATTTTTATAGAAAATATATTTAACTTTACTTTTTTTGGTTATATATAATCTGCACAAAGTATTTTAAAATCCACTTTAAATTTTTTTGAACAGAATATAAAAACAGAATTATCAAAATTTTATATTACAAACTAATTAAATATACAACACATTAAGTGAATAAACAAATCTTTAAAAAAAATAAAATGAAGTTTTTTAAAAATGTTATTAATTTTAAAATTTTCTCTAAATCTAGTGGTGCTATTGGATACTACACTTGAAAGCTCATTAGATTGGACCAGATATCCATATGGACCACAATCTAGAACTCCAGGGGTGAGCACTTTAATAAATTGGATTTCTATTCCTAAGACATTTTTTTCAATAAAATCTAATTTCATATTCAATAGAGTGTGAGAAAAGATTTTGCTTTTTTTTAAATCAAACAAATTTTTATTGTCATGTATTTTATTGTCCGTCCAGTGGGTCGAAGAAAGTTTTACAAACTTTGAACAGGGAATCAACTGGAGGTCATATGTGGTTTGCGACGTGGCCTACAATAATGTTAATAATTGGTTGTGGACTCCATTCATAGAGCGAAAGGATGCCAACAGAATATACATTGAGATTAAATTCTCAATGAGAGACTGCAATCTCTTTCCAGGTCTGGAGAAAGTTTTGAAAATTCTAATCGCAATTAATGTCTTAATTATTTCATATATTAATTGCATATATGAAACAATTTGTCTGTTAATTAAATTCTGAAAATTGTAATTATTCGGTTGTCTATCTCACTGTCCACAGGAATGGCCCTCTCCTGCAAAGAAACTTTTTCACTACTAGCCTATGAATACGATGGGAAAGGCGAGGGCCGGGATGGTCCCCCCTGGGAGCCGGATTCATATAAATTGATTGATAGAATAGCTGCAGACGAGGGAAGGTTTACGTCCAATAGTGAGGTATTTGAATGAATCGATATATTTATTGCATTTCATATATTCTTGTTTTTATCAATTATTTAAATCAAATTCATATTTGAATTTATTTTATTTGAATTATTTATCAGCTCTTAATATGAGTTTTTAATTTTAAAATAAATTTTATTATATGTTTTTATATAAAACTATTTCTTTTAAATGCTTTTTATCTATACTTTTATATAATTTTATTTGAATTTTCATTTCTCACTCATTAAATAAATGACTGAATAAATAAGTAATTCTTTTAACTCTTTATTCCTATAATTTAAAAGATATTCTGATATAAATTAATGAGAGACAACTAGGAACAGGACAGGAATGAACTCTTCAAGCTATTAGAGCTATGACAAGGACTTGTATGTTGGGCTCACATATGTAGAGCTGTTATAGTGCTGTCACACTATTTTAACAATTCATTTGACATTAATTTAGTTAACGCTCTGATTAAAATCAAATTAGATGTCAAGTCTCTCTCCATAATAGCGTAGGTTTTCGATCATCAATATTCAGACAATAACATGATTATAATGTTTGGGCTAATGAAAGGCACTGGTATGTCGAGGCACAGGCAATGAGAGCATACAATATTATTTCTAGATTAGACATTAAATTAAATTAGTTTCTAATCAGTGTCTAAACAATGAATTTTAATTAAGACCCCTAATAGAGCCCCGACTCAATCATGTGGAACACATAAACTATATTTAGCCCCGAGTATTGAAAATTAATTATTAATCAAAGATTTATGACATTCAGACTATAATAATATTATAGTCTATTTTCATATGCAATGTCTAATCAAAAACATACTGTAATTTTTGATTTAAAATCCATAGTCTAATCATTTCCTTTGAACAGCCCTTTCCTCTCTGTCCAGATTATGTGTTTTTAAATTATAAGTTAACTGAATTTATATATCACACGTGAGTTGAAAACCTGATAAGCATTAAAATTAATTATAATTAAAATGAATAAATAAATTCCTAACTCTTTAGTGAAATTACAGAATAATTTATTTGTTATAAAAGTTTTATATAATTATCCAAATGTTTTCCACTAATCATCTGATTCTAACTTTATTTAAATTCTAGTTTGACTGTATTTTGACATAAAATTGTCATCATTTAAACAATTAATTTAATTATAACTAATAAACTGATACAAAGTATATAGACTTTTCACATATAAACCAAAAGACAATCATTAAATACATTCACTAAATAAAGGGATAAATAATTTACTAATAATTAGAGACTAAAAAAATTAAGTTAACGATAATGACATCCAATTATTGGTCACAAATAAAAATTGTAATCAAATTATTGATGAGATTTCAGTGAAAACTTTTATATTTGTTTTATTTGTTTTTAAACTTTATTTTAATTCATTGTTAATAATGGGAAACAGAAGTCTATCATAAACTCAATTATAATTTACTCCAATGTCTGAATAATTATCTTTAAAACCTAATTAACTTTTCATTTCTTCAGGTGATAATCAACACAGAAGTCCGCAGTATTCCTGTGACCAAAAAGGGCGTATACTTTGCATTCCGAGACCAGGGGGCCTGTCTGTCCATCATTGCCATCAAAATCTATTATGTCGTTTGTCCTAATATAACCACCAATTTTGCCACTTATCCCGAAACCCCCACCGGAAAAGAGTTGACCACAATTGAGACAACAGATGGTCAGTGTGTGGCCAATGCTCAACAAGTGGACAAACCCAGACTCCTATGCAAAGGCGACGGCAATTGGACACTGCCGTCGGGTGGCTGTAAATGTATGGCCGGCTATGAGCCAATTAGCCAGACATGTCAAGGTATGTGTCCTAAAGTTTATTTTCACTTAAAATTTTTAGCTTAATTTTCTATAACCTATTACTTGTAATTTTCCCCTTAATTTTTAAGTCCCATTAAAACTATTTTCAATAACCAATTAATTTAAGTTCTAATTTCTTTGCTTTCAAATTAACACAAAGTTTTTATGTGCTTTCAATTAAAATACTGTATAATTAAAATACATTTTATATTAAATATAAATTAATATTAATGTTGACATAAAAAAGAGATCCGAAGTAAAAAAAATCTTCAATTTTTCCCCTAAATCGTTGAGGAGAACTAATATTCATATAATATCTTAACTGATTTTTTTGTTGCGAATATCTATTGAATATCTAAACAATTTTATTATTTATTTTAAACATTAATCTAAAATAATCTAAACTAAAGTAAAGCAAAAAATAAATATATTCTCAATATATTTCTCAAATTTATTTTTTGCAATTAATTAAATCGCTTCGAGTCATACATCGCCTGAATATAAACCAACAAAAAAATATTCTTTATATAAGCATTTTTATAAAATTGAGTTTATATTAAAACACCGATAGTTTTTTCATATTGTGTTTACATTAAATATAAACAAAATATTTAATATGTATTATATAATAGTTGATTATCTTCTAAACAAATTCTTAATCTCATTTTTCTTATGTCTTTTCCTACCTGTCCATTCTACTATAGTCTGTCCGCCCGCCACCTTCAAGCCAGTTACTGGTGATGAATTATGTAGGCCCTGCCCGAGACACAGCACCGCCACATATCGTGGATCAACTGAATGCAGATGTGACGCCGGCTACTATCGGGCCCTTAAAGATGCCAAATGGGTTCCCTGCACTCGTAAGTGATAATTACCCTACACACTTCCTATGTACTCTACCCTCTCCTATTCAAACTCTCCACATTGAATTCCTAATAATAAATTTAAATAAACAAGCAATATTTGCAATATTTGTTTGAATGCAAAACAAATAAAACTTAAAATTCTTGACAGAAAAAGGGAAATTAGAAAATTTTGCATCAAATTTGAGTAAAAATTGTGAAAATATTTTTATTACATATGATATTAAATATAATTAACAAAAAGAAAAAGAAATTAAAATTAAAAATTTTAACTGCAGTTTATATTTATATATGAATTGGATTTATAATATAAGCTGTACTCTAATTATCGTCTTTTTTATTAGTTTATGAATTTTAAAGACAAACAAACAAAAAAATGCTGAAAAAACTTTTTTAATGACTCTCTTTTGAAAAATAGCATAGACTCCGACTCCTATTTGGGAAAAATGTGATCAGAATTTAATTATTTTTTTTCTTAAGATATAATTTATTATATTTTATGCACTTATTTATAGCCAAGTTTTTTGTTTGTGTGTTATATAAAAATAATAAGCAATTAATTGCCCCCAAAAAGGCAAACAAATTAATTATTATTTGTTTTATGCCTTTAATTGTGAGCCAATTATTACTTTATTTGCTTTTTTAATTCATATCCTCTTTCTATCTATGCTCTCATATCATATCTTCTATTTATCATTCATTCAGAGCCTCCTTCGGCGCCACAGAATCTAACCGTTCATCACTTGGACGGGTCAACAGTGACCCTGTGGTGGTCAGCGCCCAAGTATTTGGGCGGACGTAATGATACCGTCTATCGGGTGACCTGTGATGCCTGTGCGCCCACAGTTAACTATGTGCCGGCACAGGAAAACTTTAACGACACAAAAGTCATCATCTCTGGTCTGAATCCAGTGACCACTTATCGATTTCTGGTCTACGCAGAGAATGGGGTCTCTGGCTATGACTCGTCCCAATTTGTCGACATTACAGTCACCACTACTGACACGACATCAGGTATTTTAGCCAAACTGACCCTTTCCTGATGTGATAGAGAACCGGAATCTAATGGTATTTGGTTTGGTGTGAATTTTCCAATAAATTATCGTTAGTTTCCGATACTCTAGTCCTCTGTAATACTGTTTGTGCCATTTGTTTGTCTCAACTGTATTACCAAATAATAAGTTCTAATCAGTCGGACTTCACAACCAATAATATGTTTTTCGTGTTTCTCCTCTCTCTCCTCCCTTTCCTCCCTCGCCTTTCCGCACAGGTTATATCTCACTGGTAATAACAGAGGACGGCTCCGGACAGAAATATAATGGTCTGTATTAGTAATGAAAGAAGAAAATGCTTTCAAAAAATAATTGATATTTATTTTATGTCATTATTTTGTTGTCTCTATCTCTTTGACCGTCTCTTCACTCCTCGAGTATACTATCGTTATTTTGCACTTAAACTTTACAAGTCTTTCCTTTTTGTGTAGTTTTTTTCGATCTTTTTTCAATAGTCTCTCCCTTTTCTCCTAATAGTCCGGTGTTTTCCCCTCTATTTTCTCATAGAATTTTTCTGATCGTCTCCTTTGCAAAGAACAACTCCTGAAATATGTTTTGAATTTTTTCTCTAAACGTATTTCAATACATATAATAACTGTATTGAATGCATATACTCTTCAATTTTCTGCTTATTTAGTGTCTGATCTGTTGCCCACTTTAGTGCTATCTTTTTAGAAAAATCTTTTTTTTTCTTGAGGTCTAATAATTGGTATCAAAATATCATAGGTTTGACATCTTATTCCTCTTCAATCTCTCTCTTTCTCTTTAAGCGTCAAACACACCAATCATTTGATAGAAAATAATTAATTCCAGACTTATTTCAAATATTATTTTATATTATAGTCGCTGTTAAACAAAAATAGTTAAATAAATATATGTTTGACAAACATATTCACACTTTCTTTGCAAACTCTATATCAGAAAATAGTAGCGAATATTTGACACAATATTAGTTTAGCTGATTTTTTTGTGAATCCAATAAATTATATCCGAATTCAGTGGAAAATAAAAAATATCAATAAATAAAATAAAATAAAAGTTTTTCTCAAAAAAATATATATAAATCATTGCACACAATAAACAGTGTTTCTAACTATTCTCTAAGAAATTCTTTGAATGCTTTGAAAACTTTGTCCTAATATTCGTTAACTGAACTGAACTGTAAAGCCTTTCCCCCTTTCTTTTCTTCAGTAGTTATCATATATCATAAGTTTATGTTTGTATTTCTTATTTATTTTTCTTCTTCTCCTCTATTGTATTGACAGCTATGCCATCGACCACTATATCTAATGTAAGAGTCGTTTCCGTCAAAAGCAGTGAACTGGTGTTGGCCTGGGATCGACCTGAAGACCAGAGCTATAATGACATTATCGTCTATGAAGTTAAATATTTTCCAAAAGCAAATGACAAGAATGTCTCCACAATTATTGTAAATAAGGAACGACACGAGACAATAGTCACAAATCTGAAGCAAAAAACTGAGTATTCATTTCAGGTTAGAATGCATTTAAAAACAAAATTCAAGGGATTTGACAATTATTTTGAGAGCAAAAGCTCCTAATTATATGAATTATAATCATTTAATTAAATAGAAAAAACCAAATCAGTTATCAACGCATGAATTGAGTATAAAAATTATAGGAATTGTATAAATAATAGTAGTTTTTAGAGTAATTCATAAATGTATTGCCCCTACTCTTATACCCAGGTACTATTATATTTCATTTTTAAAGTACTCTTTTATTGATTGTTTGTCAATAATTCTTTAAAAGTTTGATTGCGAGGACATTGAAGTCGAGTACAATTTTTTCAAAATCTCTATTATTATTACAAAATATAGAATTTTTTCAAAAAAATATAGACTTATTTGTTCAATACTGTAGTTATTGGAGTGGAATAAATAAAAGATTAACTATTCTATTGAGAGATAAAGTAAAGGGAAAAAATTACTCAATTCTTCACTCAAAACACATTAAACCATAAATAACTGAAATTCATTCATTGAATTCCATAAATATTTTAATTTTTTATTTTTTTCCTTACACTTTATCCTTATATATAGTTCTTATAGTTCTTCAAAAACTCATTCATTTTATATTTTATTTTATTTGATATATAAATAATTTATGATTTGAATTACAGTATTATTAACTTATATTATAGTTTTATTTTTTGATTAAACTATTCTTTTCTATGCTTTCTATTCAACTGTAATATCAAAATCGATTGAATTGATTATAATATTTAAAACAAATTGTTGAACAATAGATTGCTTTTTCAGACAAATTTATATATCGTATTAGAAAAGAGAAGAAAAATGTTATTTTAATTAAATTCCGAAAATTTATTTTGCCATTAGGTTCGGGCAAAGACCAGCACTAATGGTTGGGGAGAGTATAGTAAACCACTGACTAAAATGACCGGACAATTGATTGGAACCACTGGTAAGTGTTATTGAATTTGTTCCTAAAATCAGCTAATTTTCAGCTGAAAAACAAAATTTTCTCAACCATTCAGTCATTTATTTCAATTCAAGCCTTTATTTAATTAAATTATTTTCTCCAATAATGTCACCAAAACTGTTGCCAAAGAGTCAGTAATTATTGGCTCTTTTTGAAGCACTAATTGTGTTTCCGATCCTCCACTCATTCCCTTTCAATCTCCACTGTTTTTCTCTTTAATTTCTTATTAAAGCTATCATTTCCTACTCCTCTCTGTCTCTCTCTGTCAATCTATTCTGTAATATAACTAAACTCTTGTCATTTAATTGGGTTTCTATATCTCATTCATTCTCTATTCGTTTGGCCATAGCCTACATAGCAGGTGATGATGATTCAGTGCAAGTGAGAATAATTATTGCTGGTGTGACACTAGCAGTGGTGGTACTGGTAGTAATCATTGTCATGATTGTCCTCTACTTGAGAAGGTATGTGTGCTCTCTCTCTGTGTCTCTCATTATATACATTACTATACTATACACCGAAAGCTACCGTTAATATACACAAACTCTTTACTGTCAATTAGGAAGCGCTCAATACATACCATGACTAGTCATTACCTACGACTCCAATTCTAATGAATAATTTAATCCAAAATAAATTAAAAATAGAAAACAATTAGTGACAAAAATTAGCCCAAAATTGCAAATTTTCGATTCCACTATTAGTTAATTAAATTTAATAAACATTTTTTTAGGGACTTATTTTCTCAAATAGTAATACAGTTTAGACATAAATATAATTTGTGTGAATCACAGAATTAGAAACAAAATTCTTCTGTAATTTAATTATTTTTGTTTTATTATATATGTTTCGAAATACAGGAATAATAGGAATATTTTTTCGCCATTCAATTGCTTTTTAATGAAATAAAATTCCAGCGAATAAAACAGTAAAACATATATAAAAAAACAAATGTCTCTCCAAATAGTTTTAGTATTTCGAGTGGTATTTGATTAAAAAATAAGTTCCTTTTTTCTGATGAGAATTCTTTGAAAGAAAATAATTGCTAATCAAATATTTCATTAGATGCTCTGTTTTTTGCATTGTATGCTCTCTTTCCCCAACACAAGTAGGGGTTTTTTGTTTTGTTTCTTATTGTTAGAAAACTATTGTATTGTATTTTATTTGTCGATAATATTAATGCTAAGGAATGTGACAAACAATTTGTTTCAGAAGTGCTGACGACTGCAATAAGAAACAGCCCTCCGATTGCGATACACTTGAATATCGTAATGCCAGTGAAGGTAAGAAATGTAAGTCCAAAACAACAAGAAATTCAATTCAATTTACAACTAAACTAAAAGACGAGAACAAAAATCAATTCAATTCTCTATTCATATAATTCCTTACTTTGTATTCTATGACATCTCCTTCCTGTGTCTATAATTCCATGTGTTTTTACTTTTTCTGTTGTACTTCTTGTGCTGTTTTTTCACATTTTCAAAGATGTGATAAATATTTTTTTTTTGTTTTGTTTTTGTTTTTCTTCGTTTTGTTTAATATTTGCTTTTCATATGAAGTCTGTGTAAGAAATAATATATTTATAGTCTATGTTCTTGTTTTTGTGCACCGAATATAATATCTCATAATTTTATGCCTCTTTTTCTGTGAACAAAATTGATTTTTCTTTTGCTTTTAATTCTTGTTTGTTATACTTTTAGTAATATTTTTCTTATATTAATTAAAAGCAAGTTTTCTCTATCACTATCGCTATTATTGTTCATTCAATTATTTGCTTTTAGTTCCTTTTTTTGCCTCGAAGTTAAGTAACTTTTCATTTCTCTATATTTATTTTTATATATATATGTCTATCTCTATATGTCTTTCCCCTCTAATGTCATATCTTAAGAGCTTTTTCTCTCACATCTCTCTTCATATGAATAAATCGAAATGTTTTTATAATTATGTGTTTAAAACAAAATATAAATATTTAATGAATGTCTCGTCAAATGTTATTTCAGATACTCTTTATTTAAAATACTCTCATTTTTTTCGAAGCACTTTATTTAATGTCAATGAAATTTAGAGAAATAGCAATCTTTTACTTCAATCGAACATTTTTTTCAATCACTAAAACAATAGATATTTCTTTTAGTTTTACTTTTGTTTGATATCTACTTAACGAACCGAAAAAATAGAGAAAAGAAGAGTAATATATGTTTCACTCATTTCTTAACATTTTTCTCGTTTGGCTTTTATTTTATTTCATTTCTTCTCTCTCTATCTGTTTCTCTAAACCATAACAATATTTTGGTTCATTCCTTCCTCTCCTCTCACTCTATGGTAACCGTCTCTCCAATAATGAACTTAAATGTAATATTGCTTTCCTTTTATCCTAACATTCCTTTCCCTGTCTCTCATGCCCTTCCCTTTCGTTACAATTCTTTTATTTTTATGGTTTACAACAATATATATAACATTCAGTGTTATATAAGGGAAAATAGGCATAAAAACACATGTAGTAATCCATTTACTACTAGTAGTAGTGGACATACATAACACAAATGTGGCGTAACTTTGCTTTTTGTTTCCTAACTAACAATTTCTTTATATATTTTACACAAAAAACGATATAATATATTGTTTTTAATACGGTTTATAACAAACTAACAAATTGTTTTGGTTTTATTCTATTCTCATCCCATCTCACA
>JAQFXN010000580.1:0-20485 GCA_034693365.1 Liacarus xylariae | reverse complement strand
GATATTTTTTCATAATTTTTGGTGTATTTTGAATTTTCATTTATTAAAATAATTCATAGGAGCTTTTGTTATATGTAATGAATCTTGCTCTTTCTAGTCTAGTCTGGTTGTCTTATTGTATATGTCGATTAATGTAACTACTGTGCCTTAAAGAAATAAGTTTAGTTGAAATCAAATAATAGTAACTTTATTACCGGTATAAACAAAATCACAATCGATTTTAATTCATCAATGTGCATTGGTTAGAATTTGTTTTACAACGCTTTACAGCTCAAAACATCATCCATCACGTAGTGCTCGATTCTATTTAAGTGCTCTTATGAGTTGGCCATGCTGCAAACTTATCAACGCTTTGTACACAATGACTTAATCAGATAATTAAATAAGGTTCAGGTGAAAGTGTGAATGTGTGTTAGGAGTGTACTGTACACTGCTTAACATAATACAAGAGACAATTAATTCTCAAATGTAACATTTTGAAAATTGCAAGTAAAAATATTTAAAATTTCAATTCGTCTAGCATTTCTGACAAGTCAAGTTAGCAATGTCAAATAAATACTATAACTGCATATAAATTGGAAAATATAAAACTTTGATTGAAGTTATATCAAAAATAATTATAAAACGAGCACTGATTGAAAATTGAATTCTCTCCTCATTTTCTATTAACTGAATATAGAGTTGAAAATAAAATTATAAGAAAAACTCTGAAAGAGACACAAAACGTGCCAAACATTAGACTTGAAGATTGTGTGAAAACAAACACTATTTTTAGCGCTTTTTCCTTCCATTCATTCAAAACATTGACTCTTAATTTCAATATTTAAAAATGAGCCAACAATTCAACAAAAATTAAATAAAATTTTAATTATGTTTAAAATAACAAATCCATTAAAGAGAGGACAGAAAAAAATATTCAATACATTAATTAATTACTTAATTTCAAAACGAGTCAACAAAAAACAAACACATATTTTAAAAAAGTTTTTCCTCAAAAGAAAAATTACATTAAATATAAATCTATGAATAGTTGTATTAAAAATAGATAAACAAATGAATTACTTATTTTGGAGGAATCGGCGGATATCATAGTCAGCGATGAATACAAACTTTTGTCACAATTGGCCAAAAAAACAAAATAACAAAAACCGAAAACTAAAAAATAAACTTAATATAAATCGGTTTCACTTATACAACAATAATATAAAATAAAAGCACACATTAGTCGATAAATACAATACAGAAATATAGAGATTAAACGCAAAAATAATTCCTAAAAATAAAGAAATTGTTTCCAAAAACAAAATATAATTTGATTTAAACGCTGAGAGACTTTAAATACATTATTAATATTGAAGTGAATTATTAATCATTTAAATCCTTTAATTCACTTCAAACAAATACATCCATTGTTTCATTGGCGACAGTAATAACATTTAAATTATTAAATCAATTAATAATTAGAAATTCTTTTGATATCAAAACAATTGATTGAAATCTTTTTCACCCAATTGTGAGCCGAATATCCGTTTTCTATATATATTCGCACTATTTTTCTATAGACTATTATAGTATTAATACTATAGTAATATCGGATCGAAAATTAAATATACAAATATAGGACAAAGAATAAACTGCTTTATAGATTAACTATAGGGTGCGGCTATAGGTCTGCGGGTGCTCTACACACACTACGTCGCCTATTATAGGCTCACTTTGTGCTGATCCCCAGCAATACAGTGACTATCACTTTATGCCAAATCCCCGATATTTGATGCAAACATTATTTATTAACTTATTGTTTGTCCTATATTTGTATTACAGACTGTATTACAGTTTTGCTATTTTTCTTCGCTATGTTTCGCCAGATTTTTATTGCTGTTTCTCTATCTATCACTTACTCTTATATTACGCTTCTATACTCTATCGACTAGTTTTATGTGTCGAGCCGTTCGCACATTTACTATAATATAAGTGAGGAAAGTAAGGAAAAACAAGTTCTGTTCTACTGTTGTATAGAGTATTGAGCTATTAATTTGTTCGTATTCTATATAATCGCTATTAAAAAGTAGTTAATAAACCCAAAGTTTTTTACATTTTATAATTAAATGTTTATTGTACTAGACTTCGGTTACGCCACTTCTCTCCATTTATCTTTGATTGTGTGGAATAAGTTCGTTGGATTGTTTGAATTTACCAATGTTATTTCTATTTTGCAAACAGTAGTTCTATCAAGAAATGTTAATTTCAAAGATATTTCAGAAGAGATTAAAATAAGCAAAGATTCTAATACGGCTTATATAAAGGATTATAATAGCAGAGCAGATGCGAGAGATAACATCTAATCAGTAAATATCAAAAAGTAACCATTGATTACTACTGTATAACTAACTTATAATTTCTATTGGCATTTCCCAATAGAAATACTGTTTACAAATTAAAAATAACACTGGTAAATTCAAATGTAATTCAAAATCAAACTGTTCAACGAACTTATTCCACACAATCAAAGATAAATGGAGTGCTCTTCACACTTTACTTCTAAACGTCTATAATATTCTTGTAATTTATTAAAGTCCCTCTACTGTGAGTCACGAGCGCAGACAGACTCACATTGAGTGTGTCTAATGAACGGCATACGAGCCAAGGTCTGGGGCCCACTGTTCCCCATTGAGACTTACGAGTTAGTCTACTCTACTCTATACACAATTAATTGAATAAACACTATGAATGAACACGTCTTTACTAATTAAGACACAGATCGCTATCACTGATAAATACGATTTGAGAACGTCTTTGAGAACTAATTAATTATTACATATTTTGATTTTATCATCAATGAGTCAATCATTTGTTATGGTTTTTGATCGCCATAATCAGCATGTTAGCATGCTCAATGCATCCCTGGAAGACCTATTTAGACAGAATTCACACATTAATTATTGCATTAATTGATAAAATATGTTATCGAAAGTGTGTATATTTAGAAACTGATTCTCTTCAAATGCATATTTATAGCAATGACTAATGTATTTCTAAGGAGAATATTATTTCAATTGGGAATTCTTGCCAATATTGACAGAATAGTGCATTTATTTAATACTATAGAACATTATACAGCTGCTGTAGTGTCTGTTCTCTAATCTCTACTCGACTGTACAATTGGTTTCTATTGTCAACTTTTCTTAGCCTCAAATTCATTACGTGATTGATTGACAAAAATCGCATTCAGATTGCAATTCATTGCAGAAACACTCAAAACTAGACTTTACTGTTATAGTGACTCAACGCTCTCTCATTGGTCAGTATAGGAGCAGACAGTCTGATGTCACAAGTTTTGAGTGGCGTTGCCTTTAAAAGTTGATTATTTGATTACAAATATATAATTAGATTTATAATTGATTTAAATCCAAATCTAATTATTTATTATTTGTTTAAAACATTTTATTTAAAAATATTCACAAAAATTCATCAAAATATAGAATGCAGTTATAGTATAGGAGTGACGGAACCAATTGCTGTGCGAAGACGTATTGAAGGGGCGGGTCTTGTGGTGTACAGACATTTGTGGACATCAATAGAGTGAAACACTTGTTGTAAATAACGTAATAAAGTAGTGAATAAATACTGATTTAACAGTAATTTAAGTGAATGTAAGTATAAATAAGTGTTTCATTGAATGCATTTTTGTTTTGTTTGAGTTTTGTATTGAAAATAATTGATAATTAATTAGCGTATAATTAATGGCTTATTACAAGATGCCGGACCAACAGTGGCTCAGATCGGTGTTCGCTCGGGTGGACACCGACAGGTCGGGTGCCATCAATACGACTGAACTGCAGGCGGCCTTATCTAACGGCACGTGGAAACCATTCAATGCCGAGACGGTCTGTCCTCTCAGTCCACTCGAATCACTGGTCATTTGTTGACTGTTTGACTCATTTCAGGTGCGGTTAATGATAGGAATGTTCGATAGCGACAATTCGGGAACAATTAATTTCGAGGAATTCACTCAATTGTGGCGTTATGTCAACGATTGGCTAAACTGTTTCCGATCCTTCGATAGAGACAACTCCGGCAGTATTGACAAGAATGAGCTGAAACAAGCGCTCACGACATTCGGCTACCGGTTGTCCGACCAGTTCTACGACGTTCTGATGCGAAAGTTCGATCGCGACTCCAGGGCTGCCATCAATTTCGATGACTTCATTCAACTGTGCGTTCAGTTACAGTCACTGACCAGTGCTTTCAGATTTCACGACCAGGATATGGATGGCTGGATCAACATATCATACGAACAGTTCCTCACACTTGTGTTCAATGTATGCGTCAAATAATGATTTCATATTTCAATAATATTTTTTCAATTTTGTCAAAACACTTGCCTTTAATTACCAAAAACCTGTGCCAATGATCTGTACTTATTGTCCATCACTTATGAGAACAAAAATAATTATCCATTGCTTTAAATCATTTCCTTTTATTTTAAATGTTGTGTAAAAATGTGTTTCTTTTGTATGAATTTTTGTTTATTTCCAATGAATTTAATATTTGTTTTATCATTCAATAGATTTAAAGGATTTATTTTTAAAATAACTTTTTAATAATGGCTGATATATTGCATGACTTGACCACAAGTGATCTTCTGTTGCCCTAAAAGTGCACTTAAATATTGAATATTTTGTTTAATTAAAATATTTAACATATTTTAAAATTATAGTTTTTATCAGAAAGTGATTTAATTGAACGCTAAAACTATTGGATAATATTATAACTGTTGATATGTTTAATACATTCTCTATTGATTACGATTACAACTAATCTATTGAACTAATATCTCATCTATTAGTGGATTAAATATCCATTTTTTAAAATTATTTTTTATGCGATTTATTAAATATAACTGAGTTGTGAACTGAATCTTAATTAAAATAATAAAAATTGTTTCTATTTATTGCGTATTTTTTATTTGAAATAAGTTTTTCTCATTATTTCCTTTAATATTATATACCCTAATCACAGACTCAGTGACATTGAGAACAATTGATTTGATATAAAGTTGTTTATATTGAAAACTTTCATTTAATTGTCTGCGATATAAACAAAATGTAAGGAATATTCAATTTAAATATTTATATCCTATTATATGACAACTCATCTCCGGTTATAAAAACTTATCTATTATTCAAACTAGAGTGCAAAAATGTCTTGAAATTGTGACCCCTTCCCTTCCTTGGCCTTATTTTTCAACCCATTCCCTTCAGATCTATTGGGAATTGTTGGGATTTCTTTCAAATCTGGGTGCCTTATTAACTCACTTTCAATCCATTCCCATTCCCTTCAGATCTGTTCCGAATCCATTCCCATTCCTTTCAGATATATTCCGAATCCACTCCCATTCCCTTCAGATATATTCCGAATCCATTCCCATTCCCTTCAGAAATATTCCGAATCCATTCCCTTCAGATATATTCCGAATCCATTCCCTTCAGAAATATTCCGAATCCATTCCCTTCAGATATATTCCGAATCCATTCCCATTCCCTTCAGAAATATTTCGAATCCATTCCCATCCCATTCCTCGCGGGAGTGTGAGTGGGAAGGGATTAGTGATCTCGTTTCCCTTTCTAATGCAAACATTGAATCGTAAGTTTGATTTGAATACAATTTCATAATTTTTAATTATCCTTAGAATATAACTACACTATAAAAGTCGATTAAAGCGATTGGAAATAGTTGTCGGAACCAATTTATCTGAAATGAAATAATTCGAAAAAACTATTTCTTTATTAAGTTATGTCCAAAACTTTTTAGTTCTGTTCAATAGTTGTTTTGAAACAAATATAGAAAAATAGTCAGAGATATCAGTCCATTCACTACTACTGTGAGCTCAATGTTATTGAAACACCAGAAGTAACCAATCGAGTGATGGAAAGTCATTCAAAGCCAGAGAATGACAGTTAGTCTGACGTAAACTAAAATAATGTAAACAAAAGTTTTTGAAAAAAGGCTTGGATTACATGAAAATTACATCATATGTTGCAATGAATTTAATCTGATGTTAAATAAGTGGAGTGTTTGCACTACCATTCCATATACTGGGCTCCCTGTGTGGATTTGCCAATTGAACATGCTGATCTCAAAATTCTTATATCAAAACTCTAATGCCTGAACATGTGCTGAGAACTACCCGAACCTAAAGTGCAGTTACTTTGGCTGTAACTATGTTTCCAAATTGGCTTTATTTTATGTTTTTATTATATATTCCGCAACAAAATTATGATAAAAACGATGTTTTGATAACTAAAGTATCGCAAAGAAGTGATAAGTGTTTGGAAGACAACAACAGAATCGATAAGTTTATCAAAAATTCTGTACAGAATTTGATACAAAAATTGAAGACAATTACTGACAAATCAAGTGAACGTGAAATTGAAATTAAGTCAATAATAAGTTTAAGAGATATAAACACTTTGTGTCAATATCTGCGACAAAACCACAATCAACTCAATTGTGAAGAATTAGAAGAATTTGAGGAAACGGTAAATCGTTTTATCGATAGTTTAGTTTCGATTAATGACAACACTATTAAAGAAAACAATATTCAAAACACTTTAAATTCATTACTTCTTAATAAACAAAACTTAATTGACTTAACTTTGAATGCGTTTAAAATACTCTTATATTTGTCCACAATTTTATTGACAATACTTTCGCTGAAATATTTGATTCAAAGAATATTTTTCAGACAATCAGTGTTTGAATTCAACACTTCTTTTACTAAGAAATCATTACTTTTTGTGGCAATAATTGTAGTAATTTTGATATCAATTGTGTGGAAATGGCGTCAAAAGTATTTAATTGAGTTGAGTCGCAAACAGTGCTTTGTATTGAACGCACCCGAAGAATGTCTTAATAGACACAGTGCTCTCACATTCACCACTTGGATCAGACATTACTGGTATTCATACGAACAGAAAAGACATGACTACTACAGAGCGGTTACTGTCGACCCGTTTTGGGAAATAAATCCGTTGACTGTTATAAGTGAACTGTTCTCTGAACTAACCTTCACTCCTCTCAAGCCTTTGGGAGAGTTTTCCGGTAATAATGCATCAATTGTTCCATTAATTGTTAATTTATTCATACCTTTCTCTACAGGTTTGTTCATCTCTTCGTTCTTCAATCAAATACCTCTATATTTAGTAATTCCAGTCTTTATTTTCATGAGTTTTTGTGCCCTTTTATTGGTCTTATTATCGGGTGTTTGGCTATTAATGCCAAACAAGTATACAATTAAAATACCATTTTTAATGTCTGTTCAGTTCGAGCGACAGAATAAGAATAAAATTAATTACCAAAAGAAGTCTTATTTGGAATCAAGTGATGAAAACATAGTTAGAAAATATCAAATCAGAGCTAATATTGTGAACGTTTACCACACATTGAATGCGACGACAAGTGGTTTAGAGAATGATTTAAGCGGTAATCAAATTAAATTCGATGAAAACGATTGCTTTGAAACTAATGAAACAATTTCTATACCATATTCTGAGATCGACTGAATCGGAGCTTATGTTAAATATTTTATTTGGTTTCGCACAAACAATCGACTATTAATTATTATAATTATATAATCGAAAGCTTTCTATTTTATTTAAATCTTTTAATTTAATTAACAATGAATTGGTTTTAAACAAATATAGATTTTATTTTTAAATAAGAATTTAGTTTTCAAAAAGAGTTATTTTAACATTAATTTACCAGAAATTGAACATTAAATATATTTATTTATAATAAACTAAATAATGTTTTTAAGGCATTGAATAAATTAAATATAATAAAACAAATGCAAATTTAAGATTAATTCTATAATAAAATTAAATCAAATAATGAAATAATGAGTTGATTTTTACATAAGAATCAACTGATCGCTAGCATCGAAACCAGCCTTTTGTGAGCCGTATTTGACAGTGAACTGATCCAAATTGGCCACTACTCTCTGCTCATCCCGTGAGTGAGGTTTGATTACCTGTAATAAACAATCCGGGTTATGAGTGGCCATAATTCGTAGATTCGGTGCATTGACTTTCATCTGATTCTTGTTTGGACTGATATTAATAACGATTTTGCCGTAAGATTTAGATATCATTACATCTCCGGTCACTACGTTCTGACGTATTCTCAGTCCTAAGACATGCGTTAGAAATAAAGTTATTTTATAAATGAATTTTATTTTTATAATTATATAAAATAAAAACTTTGAATACCCGCCAAATACCAGATCTTATCGCTGCCGTCTTCGGTCACATCATAGGTGGACAGGTCTGCAAAGGATCTCTGACGCGCGTATTCACCGGTCAATGAGTTCGAGTGAAAGATTTCGGCCGTAAAGTCATAATTAAGTTTACGAAATCGTTCAGTAGTTGTCTTACAGCCAGAGTTGTCCACCAAATAGATTAGCGAACGGTTTAGTGATGTGAAAGTCACGCCTCGGGAGCAGATTTTGGCCAAATGGGTGCCGCTCTCAATGTGGCAATTGATGCTCGGATTCGTCTCTTGGAATACCCGTCCGTACGGATGAATGACACCGATATTCTGTCCCAAATAATCGACGCCGACCTTAGAGTTAGAGGTCGTCACACATATGGAGTGATTGGAATTGACGTCCACTCGAATGTCTTTCAACAGAACCATTGATATATAGCCCTCACATGTGATGAATGGCTGCCCAAAAGACAAGAATTGGTGACAATAGTAGTCGTTCACCAGCTTTGGCGCCGAGTCGTCGGCCGTCGAATCGATGGGTGTTTGAGCTAAGAATTCTTGTCCCAAATCTTTACTTTCGCTACTATTGTCGGCGATGTTTGTGTTGACTTCGGCTGAAGAAGAAAAGGAATCCATTTTCAGATCAATTAATTCAAAATTAAGAGAATATAAACAGAAAATTGAAAATATATTCAAATTTTAATTGAATTCGAAATAATATAATATAATTGTATTCAAACATAAGTGCGCGCGATATCAACCAAAGTATCTGTGCATAAGCTTATAGTAATCGCTATTTTGCACGAGTTTAAGGATTTCTATTTAACAGTATTATATGGTACAGTATTGCCAAAATCTGTCTCCGAAAATCACCAAGATACTCCCTGTGACTTTGAGACTCTAATCAGTACCATAAACCCCTTCATTTTCAGGTGTCGAACTCAAAATTGTGCCCGGTCAGATCCGAAATTTTGACCCGAAATTAATGTAACTGTTAAATAAGGAAAATGTTTTTATTTCGATACAAAATTACATAAAATCATAATTAGATCTAATAAATGACATCTTTATCTGAATTTAAAATAGACATTCTCTCAGATGTGAAATTTTAAACTTATTTATTGAAATATAACGCATGGCATGTAAATACTTTGCTTTCGGGCCAAATTCGGACCAGTATTTCAGGTCCGGGCCGACCTTACATTTTAGAGCTATAGGTCCGGCCCGACCAGTCCCACTTTTAAATGACAAATCCAATAGGAAATTGATGCGGTTTTGGACCTCCAAGGTGGTGTATTTTGCAATGGTCAAATTTTAGAAGTATTTAATTAAAAATGACATTATTTAACAGAATTCACACAAATTATGTCTGGTAAAAATTAAAAGAATTAAACAGAATATTTAAAAATGGCGTCTCCGGCACCCATTATGCTTAAATATTTTGCCAAATTAATTAGGGGTCCTACTTTTTCTTTATCACTGGGGGTAGAGTATACTGGTCATTTTTCGGAGACAAGATGTATTTTGGCTTTACCCCCATTGGTCATCCCTATTAAAAGGTATTAAAATGATTGATTGTTGGGATTTATGCAAATAATGTATAAATCCTTAAACTCGCGTAAAATAACCAAATGTTGTCCTCTTCTGTCCCGTCTTTAGTAATCCCTATAAAAATTATAATCAAAACTTTTAACTCAAAAGTAATGAATAAATTGTATGAAATCTTTATTCAATTAAAAAAAAAATAGTTTGAAAAATTGGTTTTTAATAGTTTTGCTATCATTAAGACTTTTAGTGAAACTAAAGACATAGCAATAGTGTATTCAATCTTCTTGTGGCGGAAATACTGTTGAATTCTGTGCTTTTATTTTCTCTGAGATTATCTTTATTTCATTTCTGATCCAATTCTGTTCCATAAGGTCTTTAATTTTAATTCTTAACTCAGAATCGAAAACAAATATTTTTCTGAGAAATGATTTATATTCTGGTGTCGGCTCTGTATATCGATTAAGTGTGACGTTTGTAGTCTCAAACTTAAGTTGATTTTTAATCAGTTCTTGTGGTGTATTCTCATCGTCACCGAAAGGATAGGCTCTATTGACCATAGAATGCAATATCACTCCTAATGCCCACACATCAGCGGGAAAGGGGTCATACTTTTGATTGCTCCTAATTTTGATTAACAATATCTCGGGTGCCATATATGGAACGGTTCCAATCCATTGTGAGTTCATAACAATTCCGCCTTTACTCAAGCGAAACATCACTCGACTTAAACCAAAGTCCGAAACCAAAACATTCATATCTTTGTCTAATAAAATGTTACCCAATTTGAGGTCTCTGTGCGCTATACCCAAGTCGTGCATATGACTGACGGCCGACAATATCTGTGCGAATAGTTTCTTCGCCACATTCTCTTCTAAACCCTTTTGCAAAGTTCTTAAATATTTCGAAAGTGAATTATTTTCGGCGAATTGAAGGAAAATAAAGATTCTATTCTTCGGTCTGTTTCGGTCTTTAATGACAAAATGTGCAAAAAGTTTAACGATATGTGGATGACATGTCTTCTCCAATACAAACAATTCGTTTTTAGCGTCAATTTTCTGTGTCTCTCCTTTACGTCCGCCCAATTCCATTACTTTACAGGCAACTATTGACTGGTCCTTAAGTCTTATTGCTTTGTATACTCTAGAAAATGCACCCTTTCCTATTTCTTCTGTCTTTACCTCAAACCCGTGCGATCGGATCACATGGTCTTCCGTCTGGAATTCATTATTCGGCAATTCGTAAACTAGTGTTAAGTCAGTGGTTGGCAGTCGTGAAGGACTCGATGCCTGAGTTACCGCTAAACTTGTCTTTTGTGCCGCCGATTGAGATAAAGACGAACCCAAAGAATGAAATTCTTGAGAATTCACATTCACTTTCTTTTTGTTCTTTTTAGTACGAAATAAATCCCAAAAACCACACATTTTTAAAAAGATTATGGTTTACACAGAAAATAGTAAAAAACGAAAACTATTTGTGAAATGAATAATATATAGTTGTCTCGCGATTTATAGGAAATCTTAAAAATATTTAATCAAAATTGTTCAAATTGAAACAATATCTGCCAATTTTGAAATCAGTTCAGTTAACTTTCTATATATTAAAGTTCAAATAGTTTTTCACAATTAAATCATTAATAAAAAAATCTATTATAATATCGAAAACTAATCGTTGATTACTTCAGACTAGTTATGGTCAAAAAAAAATCAAAAAAGAGCAGTAACTTTTCCACCGGTGCTCCGAAGGCAAAGAAAGTCAAAGGAGTGAAAACGGATCGACATAAACACCGGAAGTCTATGACCCAGAAGGTGGCCCAGGCGTTCGGTCTGTCGTTATCAAGGAGTAGGAGTAGAAGTAAAACAGGAAAACGGCGCCCGAAAACGAAGATCAGTAACTATAAGATAATTAATTTACATGTGCATAATTCTGAAAATTGCAAATCTTTCTCGTGATGTTATTATACAGGGGTAGCCAGTGCGGGCCGAGTCAAAGGGTAGAAGGAGGTATTTTGAAAAAGTCAGGGAATATACTTGTGCACAGTGGAGTAAGGTAAAATTAAGTTGGAAGAGAGGATATTTTGCAAAATCTCAAACTCAGGGGGCATTTAGGGGGTAATTTATGCTATACCCCCCCCCCCATTGGATACCACTGTTATTAAATGCATATATTTGAGCAATTGCGTTCTTATTGCCCTGTTCACAGGAGAAGAGTTATAATAGGATTCTTAACATTTAGAAGTAATAACTAAAGAATCAACTCATTGTCTTTTTTCATACTTTTGTGTAGTACTTATTGAATTGGATTTTGATTTGGTTACTCATTCTCATGAAGTGATTACATAAAGTGTTTTAAATATGATATTGTGAAATGTAAAATATGAGAACTTATTTGTTATTGTTTCAAATAATTTAATATGAAATCAATTTCTAATTTTTAGATACAGTATCGCCAACAGAGTTATGCCAACACTACTAATTTATTTTAATCTCTGATTTATGCCTTTTATGGATATTCAGTAAATTGAATACAATTATTGTTTGTATTTCATTATCATTTAATTTATTTTCAAATAACTCATTCAAATATAAAGGTAGTAATAATTCTTTCTATTATTTTAAACAATTATTTAAATACAGACAACTGAATAAATAACAGATTTTAATCAATACGAGACTTGATATGAATGATGAATCCTCTGAAGACAAATATATCTCAAAATGCATGTCATTAGTGATGCATTGATTGTTATTCGTGTCAATTCTCAGTTGAATAGTTAACAAATTTAAAGATTAAAATCTAGAAAAACATTTTAAAACAATTTCATTATGACATCAATATTTTGTGTGACATTGAATTACAAAAAATTAAGTGTCATATTTGAAAAATTCATATTAAAAATGCTTTTGTGTCGCATAAATCTTAAATTTCTATATTAATGATAAAAATCCCTTATTTTTAAACTATTAAATGCAAATTCTAACAATAGAATAATAACTGATTAAGAATTTGTAGAAATATTCTAAAATTTTGTTATATAAATAGCTTTTTATGTTTTTTTTTACAAGTTTTTTTGCCTAAAAATGAGTGAAAATTCATCTCTGCTTAATTATATTCTCATTGAGTTTTGGAATAAAAATGGTGACAAACATTCTTCTACATATCCACTAATGACATCTGGGCCATGGAACTTTTTACTTTACATCTGTGTTTACTTATATTTTGTCAAAAGTCTTGGCCCGAAATTAATGAAAAAGAGGACAGCTTTCGAATTGACGCCAATCATTAGACAATATAATCTATTTATGGCTTTATTTAATTTGTGGTTTTTCTATAGAATTTTAATTATTACTAATTATGGAATGTTTACGTGGAGGTGTTCCAACAATTTGTACTCAGGTATGTCTGGAATCAGCTTTGAAATTTTTAGTTTTGAAAATATTGCCTGAATTAATTAATTAACAATCTTATTATTTTAATTTAGATTAATTGAGCTTAATTAATTAAATTTGTAAAAAGCAATTTATTTAAAATACTATAACGTTGCGTTTTAATGCTAGACGAAGTTTTTTTTAACAAGTTTCTGTTTTTACAAGTTCTAATTATCTCAAACTTAATTTTTTTGACTAATCGTATCATGGTGATTTCTATCATTCTTTCAGATGAAAGACATGAAGAATCGATATTCTTAGGATGGATTCTTCTTATGTCGCGTCTCATTGAACTAATGGATACAATATTCTTCATATTGAAGAGGAATTTCCGTCAGGTCTCTACTCTCCATCTCTTTCATCACACAATAGTTCCGATTTGTATTTGGTTTCCATTAAAACTCAGCCCAAGTCTGCACTACGGGTTCGCACCACTAATTAACTCGTTTATCCATATAGTTATGTATTCCTATTATTGGTTATCAACGTTTGGACCCAAAGTTAAACCATATCTTTGGTGGAAAAAGTATTTGACTCGACTTCAAATAATACAATTTGTTCTGATTATAATTAATTGTTTGCGAGTTTTCTTTATACCCGACTGTCAACTCAACCAAACCATTATGATTACAGTCCTATTCATTGCTATAGTTTTATTCATTTTATTCCTGTCCTTCTATATTAGAACTTATAACGACAATTCCCAAAACAATCTCATTTATAACCATAACAATAATAATTGTCTTAATGGCCACAATAACTGCTATAAACAAAAACGAATGTAAATTAAGAAGTTTTTAATTAATATTTTAGTAATTAATTATCTAATCTTAAATATAATCTTTTCATTCAATACATCTTTAAAGAAGATCTCTTTTAATCGAAAGAACTTTTTATAATTTTTTTATTTTCTCTAAAAGCTTTAATAAAAATCATGTTAAGTTACTATCAATTTATAAATTACACGAATTTTTCTTTACAAATCAGTGGTGCGAAAAAATTAAGGACATGACATAAAGTAAGTGATTTTCTGAGTACAATCATATTATTCTCAATGACAGCATAGTCGTCATGGGGTTTACCTGTTTTTTTCCTAAAAGGTCATCAAATACTATTTGACTAAAAATTGCAGAATTTCATAAAATTATTCATGAATTGAAATTGTCAAGTCTTGTTAAGTATTGTTCGAGATACAATTGTGTTATTACTGTAATAGAAATATAACAATTTATTTTTACTGTATTTATCAATATATTATTATACAGTAATAGGTTTCTTCTATACTATAGAATCTATAGCATCTATAATACTGCATAATTTATTATAAATTTATTATATTTTAGTAAACTTAATATAAGGATGATGCAGTCTTTTTTGTTTATTTGCAATCTTATATAATATAACCTTATAACCAGAAACGATACTAACTTATAGGGGTTAAACTGTGCGCTTAAATGAGCTGGGCTTTCAAATACTATTGGAGAAGAGTCTCAGACTAAGCATTGTTGTCATAGCGATCCACACTATTCTCCAATAATGTTCCAAATGTTGAGCGCGCAGTTTAACACCTATAAGTTAGTATCGTTTGTGCTTATAACCTTTTATGTAGGAATGGACAATGAGGGTATAGCCAGCCAAAATACCCCCTTGTCTTCAAAAAATGACAAAAATACCACCCCTGTGATGAAAACAAATTAGGACCCTCCACCCTAAAAATTTTAATAAAACGGCGCCGAAGGAGCTGTTTTTTAAGAATATTCTGTAAATTCTTAGAAAAATAACAGAATTTTGCATAAATTCTATTAAATTGTTGCAGAATTGATCGAATTTGACGACTGCGAAATACCCTCTCCCTGGACCCTCTGTCCTGTTCCAAATTTGTAACGTGCAACCCGCAATACCTCCGCTGGCTTCGTCAAACACCAATACTCACCTGAAATTTTTTTCCTTTGCGCATCAAATTGATCTATTATAACATTTAGCAAAATTCATAAATCATTTATTTTATTCATTTATAATATTTTTTATTGATTTAATTTCAACGGATTATTCTTCAAAATCCGGTTCCACTAAATATTCAGTTCCGTTTGAAAATGCGGGTAAATTCTCGTTAATTTTTGTCGATTTCTGTTTTGGTAACTGTTGTTCATTTGGTAACTGAACAGGACTTTCATTTTCATCACTTGTATTCTTGGGTACGCCTAGAGTACTGGCCCTTTGGATATTGATTTTGGGTATATTCAAGTTGGGAATCCTTAGCCGAGACACTCCCAAATATCCTCTATTGAACGCATAATATATTAGTCCTGCCATCAAAAACATGCCTCCGATTACAGCGACAACACTCGCGAATACAGCAAACGTCGAATGACTCGGTTTTGTAGTTTTCGGTAAATCCATTGGATCTGAAAAATACAATTATTTCAATTTGCTATGAATTTAAACCCTGTATTTACTTACCTAAACAATAGGGTTCAGTACCACTCCAGTGACCAGATTTAGTACAAATTCTGAGTGAAGGCCCGATTAGTATTCTCTTATCATTTGGAGTGGAAATACACGAATAGTTGGCCAACGAATCAATAATAGCCACGTCTTTGTCGTCGATTTGAATTAGATTTTTATAATTTATTCTCAAATAATTTGGTTTCAATGGTTTAGTGATTGGACACAATTGTTTCCTTTCACAGGTCGGGAATTCTGTAGCCCAACGACCGTTTCGACCACAACTGACAGTCGCTGAACCAATCAATTGATAGCCCTCTTCGCAACTATAAGTCCATTCATGAGTATTGGGATTAAGAATAGCCGTACTGTGAATTGGGATATCAGGTGTACCGCAATCTTCTTTTGATACCATAACAGCCAAAGAACACAACGATATGTTTGTAGACTTATAGCTGGTGTCGAACTTTTTTGGGTCGATATATACATTGATAAACCTGTTGGAACCGGTGTACCGATATTTGGGTTCAAACATATCACAGGTAAAGAAGAAGAATGTCCCGAATTTGGACTGAGAATAATCCCACGCAGAGGTCAGTACACATTGTTTATTACCGACTTCTGCAGTGATAGGAGTCGTTTCCAAAATTTTTGGGTCATTTATTTTGTGTTTATTGCCAAAGAATCCTCCAGGGTGGAACATCACCACAAAATAGGTGATACTTATGCTCTGATTCAAGCGAAGTCTCCATTTGTGTCGGGTATCCACTGTGAATGTAGCGCATTCTCCTTTATCTATATCTCGTCTGTAAAATAAATCAAATTAAAGATAATTTTTAAAGATTTATAAAATGATTTCTCTAAATTGTACAGGCAATAAATCAACTGAACAATTCAATAAAGAACTGTTGAATACTCATATGATATTAACATTAATTAATCTTTTAATACTTAAGATTATATCCTTTTATTTATAGATTTTAAATATTTTATAAAAAAATTTTTTACCTGCAGCGCAAAAAGTCACGGGGTATTTTGCAAAATCTCAGTCAGGGGGTGTTTAGGCTATACCTCTGGCTAGCCTGGTTATAACTCTAATTTATCTATTCTATTGTCAATACCTGTAAGCAAAGTGTTCGTCCCAATTGGTAGTGAAATTAGTTTCCATAACGTAGTGTTGATTAATCCATTTCCCATTGTTGTCCATATCGTATGCATATATCGAGTAAAGTCTTATTTTGTTTCCCCAATTGATTGCTTAAAAAGAATGAATTTTTTAAATTTCTATATAAATTAATTTATTAAAAATTCTGACCACATTTCCCCACTCTTCCCGTCCATTTCCCATTAACACATGTTCTTTTATTGACATCACCGGTGACCCAACGATATGCAGATTCGCACTGATAGTTAATACCGGTTCCGTTTTCATACCATAAACGTAAATCTGATTGTCCGCCAAAAAATTGAAACCTTTTAGATGAGGTCGGTTTGGCGAACAGAGGCATAGCTGGTATACCACAGGCCAGAGATGTTTGGTTTGTAGCTTTTATAATCTTATCAAAACTAAATGTTTTATACAATTGACTTATTTTATATCTCCTTTAACTCTATCTGTAATTAATTGAATTCTGTTTATAACTCACGTCTCAAATGTAGTCATTTGTTTGTCACTGTCTTTGGTTTCTTTAATGTCCTGATAATAGTCGGCATTGAGTTCGTAGTCATGTATACAAATGGGGTCCAATCCCGACCACTTGCCGTCTGCGCCACAAACTCTAACTGAATCGCCAATCATTATATAACTGGTGTTATCACTGCCGACACATTTATATGAGACAACACTTCCGATAATAGCACTCATATTGCCCTCAAAACTAAATAAATGCTCATATTTTATATCAACACTAATTGATTCATCTTTTGATGGCGGATATGGACAGATAGCAGTTGGCTTACAGACAGGGAATGAATCCAACCTTTAGGTATAGTTATTTCATTAATTGTTATAAAACAACTCCTGATGTTCGGTAATTTAGTTCTTCATTAAAATTTTAAGTATTAAATCAAATTAAGATAAAGTATGTTTTCAAACACTCATATAATAATTATTTCTTAAATACTAACCAAAAATTATTGAGACCACATCTCACATCTTCACTGCCTTCCAGTTCGAAGCCATCGTCACATTTGTACCTATAGTGAAGATAATACAGTATTAATTTTCATATTCCGCTGATTTGGATATCTCTTCCATCAGAAATATTTTATACCTATAGTAAGAATTTCCACTATATTTGTTACCACTTTTAATAAACTCCATCGTAGAGTGGAGTACAATATCTGCAGAACCGCACCGATGGAAAGGCATGAATGAATTGGTGTAAAGCCTAATCTCACAAATGGTGATATCATCGACATTGAACTCTATAGTGATCATTTGTGTCTGGTCCTTTTCCCAGGCCTCGAATTTAGAATCGCCATCGAATTCCATAAGACATGTAAGACTTAATCGCAATGTTATGTCATTCCTCTCCAATAGATTTGGTACACATTCTCGCAAATCATTTACCTATAAATGTATAAATTTATTAAAGAACTCTTTTCTTAAAGACAACAGGAATACCAATCGATCCAATAGAGTAGCAAATATATAGTCTTCCAGATTTTAAAAGTTCCAGAGAAATGCTTTATTCTTACTCATTAGCTTTGAGTTTTATATTTGATTAATTTTTTACCCAAAGATTGACATTAATATCAAATAATTCAAAATAAAACTTTGAAATAATAACCTAACAAGTTAAATGACTTAACTTGAATCAAAATTGATATTTTGTCTATCGGTCACTGCTTAAGCAAATATATAACTCAAAGCTAATGAGTAAGAATAAAGCATTTCTCTGGAACTTTTAAAATCTGGAAGACTGTACATCCAAATCCTAAGAGGGTCTATACCTATCCCAGCTATGTGTAAAATAGCTGTTTTCAAACTCAATTTAATATATAGGTTAAACTCATTTGTTATACTCGTCTAATATAATAGCTTTTGGAAAAGTTAAAGTTTTGCTAAATATAGAAACTTAATTAACAAATTAATTATTATTACTTTTGAATATTTAATTATATCTTTGACGCCAGTCTTCATAAGTTTTTTATTTTTATCCAAAATAACGATTTCAATGTAAGAAATATGTCGTTTAGGTTTAACCAAATGTAGTTTCCAATAGTGTGGTCTCGACATAGTTGTTGAGCGCAAACATTTATCCCGTTTATAGTCCTGATAATAAGCAGCACTTGAATCTCTGTTTTGCCATCTTTTATTGTAATCCAGGGTATGATTCCTTGTGTCCGCCAAATTGATAGCACTTATTGTTCCAAAATTTAATTCTTCGACTTTTGATTCAATTTAATTCAATTAAAAATTAGTTTTTAAAATCATTTTATTATAAAACATTAAATACCACATCTTGGTATTGTTCCGTTCCAATGGCTTTCCACACATTGTCTGCTGGAACTGCCAATTAATTTCAATTCATCTAATTGGCACTGGTATACAACAGACTCTCCCTCGTAATAAATCTGTTGCACTCTATCGACTTGAGCTATATTTTTAGATAATTTGTTAAAACAACGAATTTTTAAGTTAATTTAAAATTAAGATAATTTATTTAAATTTCATATTCTCTATAATGAAGTTATAATTTCATTGAAGTTAAAAATTAAGAAAATTACCATTATATGGAATGGCAGGTAAGCCACAATCATTTACAATAAAATCAATACTAAGAACTAAAATAAGTAAAGTTTTTATAATAATTCTATTCGTTATTTCCATTTTTTTTGTTCGACGGCTAAATGATTTTTAGATCAGAATTTGCATTAATAGTGAATAACATTTCACTCTAACTATTGATTTCATCGATTGAATACTAAATGTGTGTATATTTGCGAGAATAACAATAAAATGTTGTAAATCTGAATAAATAAAATTATTTTATTCTTCTTTTTCATTGATGATAATGACTTCTCCAAAGTAATATCATTGTGTAACAGGCACATTTGCACATACAGCTACTGCACATAGAACTACAATATTTAATGTAAATAAAAATTTTATTTCATTTGTTGAAGTGATTGATATAAAATATATTTTGAAAATTAGTTAATAATAATTAGCATAAAAAGTTAAAATATTAGCTTAATTAAATTCTTATCTCCGCTTTCGAAGAATAGGAGATTATATATTCAGTGTTAACCATACCTAACAATCGGTCGCAGACAAAATCACAAAAGACAAAACCACGAAAGACATAATCGCGAAATATTTTTTAATGAGGATATGATCCCTAAATAGTTTGAGTTACCAAAAAAGTCCCCTGTTGGGCTAATTTAGGGCTTTTTATGTTAGTTAGGGTAGGATATGGTAGGTTAGGTTAAGATAGCATAAGATATGTTAGGTAAGGTAGGCTAAGCTAAAGTATGCTAGGTAAGCCTAGGCTGTTTTTTAAGCACTCTGATTTTTCAAACCTTTTATTACTTGATTAAAATACTTAGCATAAAAAACCCCTAAGTATCCTAAAACGAAAGGTTACCTGGAGACTCTTTCCATCATTCTATCTTTTTAGGGATTTTTCTTCATTAAAAAATATTTCGTGATTTTGTCGTTTTGTGATTTTGTCGTTTCGTGATTTTGTCGTTTAGTGACTTTGTCGTTTCGTGATTTTGTCGTTTCGTGATTTCGTCGTTTCGTGATTTTGTCGTTTCGTGATTTTGTCGTTTCGTGATTTTGTCGTTTCGTG
>JAQFXN010000579.1:0-20489 GCA_034693365.1 Liacarus xylariae | reverse complement strand
CAAGCTATAGTCTTGAGATATCTAATTGAAAAGCGCGTAACTCAACATAAGCTGGATTTTTGAAATTATACTTATAATAACAGTGTGTAAACCAGAGATATGGAAGTAATACTTTTGTAAAAAAGTTTAAAATCTTCTTTCTATTCTCTAAGTCTATAGAGAATTTTGAGAATAAGACTAACAAAAACCCAACAGTTACATATTTATATATTTTTGAACACTATTTCATCTATCATTCGTTTCTATACTTAAACTCGAATTTAGTTCATTTGTAAATAGTATTAAGAATTTATTGAAATTAAATTGAATTGCAACTATATTATTTATAAATAATTCAGCAAGCAATCAAAAAAATGGAATTCGTTATGTGCCTACATGCATGTTTTATACGTTTATAAAAGAATTAAAATACCTTGAGCCATTTCCCTGATATTTCATAACCTTTTGTGGGATAAGTCTTATATAAAATGACTTAAAGCTTGTTCTAATTGAGATTTATTTAAGTCTCAAAATTAACAATTTAAATAGAGATAATTTTATTTTACGAAAGAACAAGCAGGGGAATATTTTATGAAAAATTGTAGAAATAGAAAATAAACTTCAAGACATCAAAGTCAATATGGTATAGAGCACTGATAAGAACCTCAAAGTCACAAATGGTGTAGAGGAGGGTATTTTGCAATCTTCAAATTCTTGCAGAATTTAATCAAAAATGATGTAATTTAACAGAATTTCGATAAATTCTGCAAGAATTTAACAGAATTGGACAGAATTCATGCAAATTACGAAGAATTCTTAATTTAAGAACTTGACAAAATTTGGTCAAATTTAGCAAGAATTCTGTGATAAAATCCTGTATTTAGGACAGAATTTCACAGAGTATTCCAAAAACGACGTCTTCGGCGCCCTCTTCTCAAAATTTCTAGTGGGAACTCGTTTTTTTCCTTCAATTTCCTCGATCCCAGAGGGGGAAGGGTATTTTGGTCATTTTTCAAAGACAGGATGTATTTTGGCCATGCCTAATTTCTATTAAAAATCTTTTTCTATAACTTGAAAATATCTGACAAAAGGTTTGGTCCAAAATACAAATACATCATTATATTCTTAACCATATGGAGCTCATGGAGTTGATCATCAAACAGACGTCTAAATAACCCATAATTGTAGAAAATATTGAAATCATTTCACAATAGTTTTCTGACCAATAAATATTCAAATACTCAACTCCATGAACACTATAGGCACCTCATGTTTAGTCCTGAATTTTTCAATTCGGAACAACTAATAATCTCGTTTTATAAAAATGTATATTCGGATCAATTTTTATTTTTTACTCAAAGAATCTAATAATGAATTTGATTTTCATATCACATAAAATATTTAATGAAATATTTATTTATTATTTAATATATATTTGTAGTAAAACTATAATAAATTAATTTAAAAAATGATTTAATTTTATTGATTTATAAATTGAGTCTTCAAACCAAGAATGCGGAGTAAAAGAGAACCCAAATTACGGCAATTGCGACCAAAATATTGACCCTTAAAGCCCAGCACTGCTTGTGTTGACACCAAAGGCCTCGAATCAAAACTCTGTCCAATTTAATCCTTCTCTTCACGTATCGACTTCTCCCCCCTTCCCATCGCATGACCAGGTCGTGTCTCTTCCCCATCCACCACCTCTTCCTCAGAGTTGGAATCAGTGGTACGAATGCCTTTAGTTTGAGTCGTTGTTTGACCCAAAGTGGTCGCATCCATGGGTACTGATTGAGGACATAGTCTTCTGTTCCCCACTCTTTCATAGGGTGTTTCGAATAACCATTTTGTTTGAGATTTCTTTGAACGAACACAACAAACATCAATCGCCACCACCTCTTCATGAGCTCCTCATCCGATGGCAAACATAATCTCAAATATTCTGAATGTTTTTTCCAGTCCTCCACCACATAATTGGGTGCGTTATAGTCATAGAGATTGTGGTCAGTTATCTCAAGCCAATCGGTGTTATTGTTATTCATTTTGGACACAAATACTCGTTTGGAGTAATTGGAAATAATTTTGCAGTTTTTTAGATAATTCTAGTGATTTTGATATTAAACTGTTTTTATTTGAATTCAAATTAAATTACAATACAATTTATAACAATAATCTATAGTTATTTAAAATGAATTTATAAAACTCTTTAGACTTAGCGAAAGGTTTATGAAAATATAATTAGAAATTTATTTAACTTAAATCAAGTTTTGTAAGTGAATGAGCTTTAATCAGTTCATTAATCTATTGACAAAATGTTCACTATAAAATATCAATTCTCTAAAAGAAATATTAGTAGGGATGATCAAAGACCTCGAAGTCAGGGGGGGAGTATTTTTCACCAGTCGAATTCTTGTAGAATTTAATTAAAAATGACGTAATTAACAGAATTTCGACTAATTAGACTCAAAATATGATGAATTCAGCAAGAATTTAACAAAATCTTGCCAAAAGCCGATTTGACTAAATTCTGTTATTTTTTTAAGAATTTAGACAAAATTTCATAGAATATTCTTAAAAAATGTCGCCTTCAGCGCCATTTTCTCAAAATTTCATGGGGCAGAAGTCTTTATTTTTTAAGTTTTTAAAGAATAGTTGTCAATAAGCGGGATTTCACTATAACCGAGTTTGACTTATACCATACCAGTTAAAAAGTTGTGTAAATGTTTACAATAATTTTCAATTATTGCACAGAATTTGAAGTTTTATTATGAAAAATACATTAGAATTAAAACGATGGTTAAAATGGCTTATTTTTCATATAAATTATAGAACATTATGCTTGTTAAATTATATGAAAGACTAGAAAAGATATGACTTTGTTTTGAGACCTACATATAAAAATTATTTCAAATTGATTCAATTTTTAAATTAAAAGCTATTGAATTTCAATCTCTGAGACTATTTACTATTATAGAGTGTTATCTTTCAAAACTCTCGGTAAAACAGTATTTATTATATAAGATATAATCAGACATTACATAATTTTAATTATCGTGACCTCTAACTATTACCATAGCTGCTGATTAAAATTTGCTATTTTTGAATTTTAAACTTTGATTATGATCAAAATATGTAGACTGACAACATTTTAGGGTGCCCGTGTGAACCTAGGTGATGAATTCAGAGGGTTAAATACTGTAACATTGCATAACTTAGCTTGATTTATAGTAATCAAGACTCAATTAACCCTACAATATTTATATATCGTTGGAAAGTTTATGGCGTAACAAATCCAACGGTATATGACACAGGTCTGCCGAGCTGGCCACTTACCGCAGAGGAATAATTCTAGTAGCAATATACTCGCTATTGAATAAGCTTTCCAACGGTATAAATATTGTGGGGCTAATTGATTATAAAAGACTATAAATCCAATTAAGTTATGTAATGTTACAGTATTTAACCCTCTGAATTCATCTATTAGGTTCACACGGGCACCCTAGGATGTTGTCAGTCTACATATTTTGATCCAAATCAAAGTTTAGAATTGAAAAAATAGCAAATTTTAATGAGCACCTGAGCAATGGCAATGGTAAGATTAGACCATTCTTTCCCAATGGAAATAATACTTTATTTTAAAATTATCTAAATTAATTAAATCGAGTGTCTTCTGGATTTACACAATTGGATATTCATAGAATCTAGTCCTTTTTATGATTTTTTAATCAATTTTTTATGATTAAGTTATAAATGATGAATGCTTTATAAATTTATTATTGAGAAAAATTAACTTTTGTTAACTTTTTTTTATTATAACAAAAAGCTAAAAATCTTTTAATAGAAAATATTTATAGAAAAGGAAATAATTTTTTCGAATTAAAAGCTTAAAGTATAATGAGATTTCATGGTTTTAATTATGAAAAAAGTTTTTGGTATGAATAGAGTTGGTATTTGAATGAATGAAAATACTTTTATTATTATTAGAGCTCGAAATAGAATTTCTATGCAATATATTTATGGCTCTCATAAAGTACTGAGAAAATTGTCAAAACTTATCAAAGCATCAAAAGAGAATCAAACGAATCTCATTGAATGTGCGAGAATACAGATTTCTATACTCCGGCACAATCTTAATAACACTACTGACAGGAAATATAAATCTAATACCCAATAGAGTATCAAAATCTCTCACTATTGCCGATAAGTTATTATTCTGTGATATATAAAAGACAAAATCACTTATTAATGGATAAAATCAGTCAAAACACGTGAAGGACTTATTGGTTGACTTCTCTGTCCATTATTATTAATGGAAAAATACGAGACAATAGACTACACAATGAGATATCATTGACTCAAATATTATTGCGATGTTATATATATTTATGCATAGTTTGGCCTTTTGTCTGATGGAGTGGTAATAAAAAATTCGATTCGAGAAAAATAGTAATAATCAAATCGATTATTTAGAAGAGATGACCAACACTTGACATACAAAATCTCATCAACAGATTCTGAGCACGAGTTTCAAGTATTTGTTCAATTCATTGGTTTCTTCATATTTGAGGAAAAGTATAGACTTTAACACTGAATGGGGGATAATCTGAGCTCACAGGGCCTCAAGTCTATTCATGAGTCCATCCCTGACAATCATTTTTACCACAGAATATCTGTTACGCTGACCATAGAGTAAAAGACATACTGTATATGCACTCAATTATAAGGCTTTTCTATTGCGAAACTTTTATCCCAACGAATGAATATAAAGATATATTGTGGTCCCCGACCACAGACAGTACCGCTCATAACTCCAGAGATTGCACAGGCGTTAAAACTCGGAGCCGACAACCCGAACTACAATCCGATTGTGTCTAAAGAGAGAGAGAGAGAGAGAGAGAGAGAGAGAGAGAGAGAACTCAGACGTCAGTCGTGCGACGACTGACTATTGTTTTATTCAAAGAATTCCGTATAAAAAGTCTATTGAATTTCATTATAATTCGCATTCAATCGCTCGACTCATTCGATGAAACTTTAATTTAATTTGAATTTTTGTAATTTAAACCGATTTTCTGTTAAACTCTGTCAACGATTGCACTCAAAACGACCAGCAGTTCACAGCCCCTATACCTCATCGCCCGAGCGGTCTCTTATGCGATAAGTTTTCAGGCCCTGACTCTTCAGTCAAAGTCGAAATTTTCGTTGAGGTCTTCGATCTGCAGACGTCCGGGTACTCACACTCTGAAAGACTGGCCGCTCTTACCCGTCATCTGTCCGGCCCTGCCCTCGAGTGGGCAGTGCGTGAGTTAATTCCGATTAAGTCGTCGCTAACATGGAATGAAATGCGAAGCCGATTCATTCGCTGGTTCACTGGAGTGAGAGGCGACTCCCTTTTGGAAGCAACCCTTCGAACATTTCTTGGAAACGAAACAGTAGTCGATTGCTACAACGAAAAGAGGCGATTATTCGACGATACAGGCGTGCGGGACAGCAGTCAAGTTGCCCTTCTTATGCATGGCGTGCCCGAACACTACCGCACATTAATTTGTGTTCCAGAGTTTGACACACCCGAACAGTGGTTAAAGGCCGCCGAAAGGTATGAGAGGTAGTGCCGAAATCGCTTTGCGCGAAACAATAATTTTTCAAACAATAATCGCAATCCGCGCGTGTCTGCTGTGGAAAGGAATTCCGAAAACCGTTTGAAAAGAAGAAAAAAGAATACAAACGCTTGGATCCCCCACAGAAAGACACGCGCCGTTATTGCCTCGCCGAAGGGAGAACCGAGTACCACTGGCACCGGTGGTGTCCTTTGGTCACCAATACAGTCATGTAGCCCAAAACCCCTTCATTTCTACCCCCATATGTACAGTATTTGTACCACAAATTGTGTGATGTTTTTGAAGGTTTTCACATAAGAATACAAAACTAATTTACACATGCTGAAACTAGTGGAAATATTTTCAAACTCGAATATAACATGGTTTGTCTGATTTTTCACATTTCCTCGAAAACTATTTAATATTCGAGTTTGAAAATATTTCCACTAGTTTCATCATGTACCAATTAGTCAGAAATTCTGACCCAGAATCCATGTTTCAATTGTTTAAAGCATATCTATCTCGTAATATTATAGTGCAGTGCAACAAAGTGCATATACCTTGTGCAAATACGGTACATAAATTTGTAAATTTAACAAAATATTTCGTTAATTCATCGCCAAATCAAACCTAAAAACAACCTTACCTTAAATGTAGGCTACAAAATAATTTTTAGATTTTTTTGATCTAGGGGTTAATGGATTTTTGAAAATATGACATGACTATAATCAAATGAAAATATAGTTAACCAAATAAATCGCTCAAATCTGAAAAATCTCCAAATTATATAGACATACCTCGTTATATTAACTGTCCCATATATAAATCAAAAAATTAAAATGTAAAGTTTTTAACAAAACTGTTTAATCAATTCCAATCAAACTCAATAAAGAAAAAGTACATTATATAATGTTCTTATAAGTGTCATTATAGTGATCCAAGTAGTCTTGGTCCTTAATTTGACAACAGTGGTCTTCTTACATTCTTCATAAGCGACTTTGCACAGTATTTCATGACATTTTTGCTTATGAACAACACATTCTATTTGAACATTTGATTATTTTAAGTATTCAATGTTATTGTCTATATTTAATTACTGAATCAACCCAGATAACTTCACCCTGATACTTTGTGGCTAGCGCGTGTTCATCATTTACAGATTAGTTAATTTAAATATAAAAACTGAGTATTTTCTTATTTGACCTATCTTTTCTGTTTATAATATAAAATCATGACTTAAAATGATGAAAATTATAATTTATGAAAATATACAATTATTAAAGATAGAATGCTAATTTCACAAAAGTTTAATTACAAATTTTTCTTCTAGGAATCTCATAATTTACTTATATTTCATATACAATGACAATTGAATGCCCTGTTTTGATATTGGTGAACCTGCTGGAAAATATTTTTAAATCGTAATTGAGTTCTTTGATTGTGTAGATTAAGTTACAAAAGTTTAAACTCAAAAGGATTTTAAATAATAAAAATTTCACCAGTGAAATAAACTCAGTCAGGAATTATTTTATAAAATGCAAACAACTTTTTGGATTACACATCCATTAAGACAGGGTCAATTCTGATTAAAACAATGAAAAGCAATTTAACCACTGAATTATTGTTAAGAAATGTTTATTCTTTTAATTGGATCCATATTCAATAATTTGGGCTAAAAATTTAGCTCGCGCTGCATTGGTAAAATTATTTGATTTATATATGGGACAGTTAATAATGAGAGCCCTCTAGTGAAGCGGTACCAATACTTAGCTCCTTTTTTCTAATTTTAAGAAAATAACAATGAGGAATTTAACTAAAATAAGTTACCTACATACATGGATAGGAAAAGAAAAAATTTCATGGGTGTATTGTTTTTGGCGAAGACATGGGAAGGTATTGCGGGTTGGGACGTCACAAATTCATTCAAATTTTGGACAAGGGGTCCAGGGAATGTATAATATTTCACAATTGTCAATTTCTTGCAGAATATAATTAAAAATGAGGTACTTTAACCGAATTTCGCCTAATTCTATAAGTTTTTAACAGAAATTTACAGAATTTGAGCCAATTATGCAGAATTTTGTAATTCTATACTGTCTTCGGCGCCATTTCTTCAAAATTACTATAGGGGATGACTTAGGAGAATCGGCCAAAATCACCGCGGGGGGGAGTATTCCGGGCTCCCTGCCTAGAAATAAAACAATCCCATTCCATCCTTTTCAGTAGTATTCAACTCCACTTTCGCAGACCTTGACAACGCCTTTTACTATCTTTTCATTTTAAATTGATTGGTGAAATATTTCAAATAATTAGTGCAAAAAATTGAGAAATATTTTTAAAACTTCTAAAATTCAATATATCTGTCGTCAAACATATTAATAATATGCTCAGAGATGAACAAACACTACGAAGTCAGGTGGGAGTGTAGGGGCAGATAAAATGGATGATTCTAAAAGACGGTCTATTTTGAATGTGCAAAGTTCACAAAATTCATATAGAATTTGATTTATTTTAACAAAATGTGAGATAATTAAACAGAATATGGCTTATTATAACGGATTTACTATAGAATTGTTAAAATTAACCAAAATTCCAGAGAATTTGAAGATGATTCTGTATTCTTCTGGTCTGTGATTCAGGAGGAAGGACCCTGAGAAGTCTTAACATTTTGGAGAGGGGTCAAAAACAACATTCAAACAACTACTTCTACCTCTCATGATTCTAGTGAAGGTATTTTAACTATTTTCAAAGTCAGCTTCAATTTTCAATACCTCTCCCCCTGTGTTCGTCTCTGAATATGATATTATAAATAAATTCTATTCATTTCAAAAAATTATTTAAAGTATTTGTGTTTATATTCATGAATATTTTCGTAATACAGGGTGATAAATAATTAGACACCGAAAAATAAAATTCGATTTATAACAAACAGCTTAATTTTTTATATTTTGCATATAAACTCAGTATAATTGGAAGTTTTATTCTTGAAATATTCGGCATGATCACTTAACCTTTATATTAGGGATGCCCAATGAACTCGAAGTTTTGATAGAGTATTGATAAGAGCCAAAAAGTCAGAGGGGTATAGGGCCTTGCAATGCTAAAAATTCTTCGTCACAGGGGGGTAGGGATATTTGGTTTTTTTCTGAGACAGAGGGGGTATTTCCCTACACCCCCTCATTGGGCATCCCTACTTTATACAAATGGTACAAGAAATTAACAAAATTAGTTATAATATATTAAAAATTCTAGGGAAAACTTTGCTATTATTAGGTTTAAAATAAATAAAAACACTAATCTAGCCACTCACATTAACTTTATCAAAATATTTTACTCGAATTAACTATAATTTTTTACAATTTCCATCTCTAAAACAGCTTTAAGTTTAAATTTTTCAATAAAATTCTATATGATTTCATTTATTTATTGAGATCTTAATCTGATTTCTACACATATTGATTCTTAAAGATAATCATGATCAAATTGATCGGATATAATTATAAAACAAGTTAAAATTAAAATTTATTGAAGTGCAACTCTGATATTTTCGCAAAAAATAAATATAGAAATTGAAAATTATGCTCAAATAATCTCTCAAATATACTGAATTCATGTGCAAAAGATAAAATATAAAATCATAAGTCGTTTTTTAGAAATCGCATTTTACTTTTCGATACCTAATTAATTGTCTCCCCGTATATATGAGAGACGACAGACGTGTAACTATTTTAAGTTGTCTACATTTTTAAAACTTAATAAGAGATTTATCGAAAACAACTCAAAATGAAATAAATAAAGCTTTGAGTAAATGTTTTCCAGTTTCTAAAGATAGTATTTCGACTATTTTTTGTTTGTTTCGCAAAGCTCTCAATCACTGATTCTTAAACTATATATTTTGTCTAAAACTATTGATAAGAAAAGCATAGAATTGTCTGACTATTTAACGATTCTTTACATTGTATTCTTAACTTAAATATTGAATCTTTAGTTATTCACAAATCGAATCTAATTTACATGAATTCGTTAATTTATTTCAATGTTTTATCTCATTCTATGTATAGGATATAGAACTTCTATAATACTGTATATCTGTACTAAACAACTTCAGTATACAATAAAATAGAGAATTATTCTCGCATTAGACGAGAAATGTTATTGAGCTATAGATTGGCCAAAGGCAGAGAAATATAAGCCAATTTGATCAAAAGTCAGTTTTAGTGTTTCGAACTTATAGTTCTGAACTCCTCTCACATATATTACACTAACCGATTGGGTTAACACTAAAGAATTGAAATGAATGTAAAGGAAAGATTATTGCTCTACATTAGGGATGACCAATGATAGGGATATAGCTGAAATACTCGTGAAGAAAAAAATGAGGTCCCCCTAAAAATTTTGAGAAATTGACGCCTAAGGCTCCTTTTAAGAATATTCTATGAAATTCTGTCTAAGCCTTAGAAATTAACAGAATTTTGTAAAATTCTTACTAAATCTGGTAATCTGAAAATTCATTTCTTATCAGTAAGATTTCCTTTCTATATCCTAACCTTTTGTCAAACTTTGCAGTCTGAACCAAACTTGTAATTTAGATTAGAGTTGTTCTCTGTATGTATTTTAGTTTTTTTTGTGTAATATTGTGTCATAAAATGTATTGTTAAGCCTTAAAATGAATTAACGTTGAATGACGAAAGATAAGCCGTAACAGAATATTAATATCTGATGATTGATATTTTGATAAAATGTATAAACTTCTTTGATTTCATTAAAATTTTTGAAAAATTTTAAATTCTGCATATTTGCGTAAGAAATTTACATTCAAAATAATCTTTCTTGCTAATCTTACGAATTCTGTGTTTATATAATGAAACAATTATTTCACATAAGGGATAGCAATATACACCATGTTATAGCTTTTTATATTTATAAAAAGGATACCACGTCTATTTCGAAAGTAAGCACACCTAAATATCTGATATTTTAGACAAATAAAGTACTCTATTTATTATAAATAGTGTCGCACAAATTTTTAGTCGTACTTTTAGAGCAGGAGATGACGGAATTTGTTGGGTTATTATATCATAAATCAATTAAAATAATTAGAAATGTTATTAAACAAAATTTTATTCGATTTTAAAAAATAAAATATCTATTCCTACTAATCAAATTATGTTGAATCCGAATCTGGAAGAATTTCTTATTCCATGACAATTATTTTTCAAGTTATGAAGTTTTTTAAATTTTTGGTATTAAATTTACCTAGTTCGGACATTCAGGGACAAGTCAAGACATATATTTTATTGAAGACCACACTTTACTTATTTGATTAAAGAATATTTAGGCCGGGCCCTAGTGGGCCAAAGATAATTTCCTGATAGTGAAAATTTTTCTATAAGAAATCCTATTATAAGTAGTGAACACCTCTAACTTAACTTACAAGGTTGGTTCAGACGCTTTATCATAAAGGTGTTAATTGTACAACATCAAAGGTTGGCCACAAATTAGGCGAATTTTGTTGAAAAAAATCAGTTGTTATAAAAAATTCTGAGGAAAACCTGAAGTATCCGACCAAAACGCTATTCTGGTAGGCGCAAAGGCCAAAATGCTAGGAGAGTATTGGCCATTTTTGCCCAAATTTTAGACACGTGTGTTCAATAGACGTCATGTTAAGAATTTTTATCAGGTAGGTATTTACCCCCACCTTGCGCATCCCTGCAGATATTTGTTAAATGTTTTCCTTTTTCTAATATTTAAATTGATCATTTGTACAAATTTTTTACTGGAATTTTTTAAGATAAATTTCGAATTAATTAGATGTTATTTCGAAATTACCAGATATATTGAAATTATGATACAAATTAGGAATTTTCAAAACATAACTTAAATGTGAACCTACTTTCATCCTTTCTTTTAATTTGGTAAATATTTTCGTAATTATTAGCTTTATAAATTACAGGAAAAGTTCTATTTATCACATTGTTCTGTCTCTGCTTTTTGGCAAATCTAACAATTGAAAAGTTAGATTTATTACTCTATTTTATTTTTAGAAAGTGTGATATGTTCGTTTTTCTTAAAAAATCTAATGATTCTCAAATGCCATTCATATTTATAAACTATATTAACTTCAGAATATGCTGAAATATATATAAAAGGATTAGTAAAATGAAATAAAGAATTGGGTATTTTAGCTATTTTGACAATTTGTATGTTTTCAACAGATAAAAGAAATATTATATAACAAAAAAAACTAACATTAAATTAATGTATTATATAGTTAGTGTTGAAAAGAGTCATTGGATTGCTTGTCACCAATTTATATAAGATATTTGTTATGAATTACGCTAATTCTGTAAGAATAATAAACATGTATTATTCTGACAAAAAAATCATTTCTTTTTCATTATTAATGTCACTATTGCTCGTATCTAAGCTCACGGAAGAACAATAAGCTTTGAAAAATAGTTATAAAAAATATCCTTAACTATTTCAAATATTTTAAGTTTGTTTACTGCATATAATTCATTGAATAAAAATCGACTTTTAAGCAAATCTTATAAAAAAAATTAATGATTTATTTATTCGTCTGAGTGTGTGCTCGTTTGGATAACAAGAAAAAACAAAAAAACAAAAAAAAATTGTTGAGTATTTCCCATTCAATGGTAACCTACATAATATTTATATCCTTTACAGCGCTTCGATAATGCGAGCCCTAAACGATTTTAGTGGTCTCTCCTCTTACCAAACCATTGATTTTATTTATCTTTTTCCTATAATATTAACAAATGATATCACATATAAAATATTGATTTCTCATCAATTTATCAATTTTTTTTTGTATATTTTATGTCTAAATACCATTTCTTATTCTAAATTCAAATTAAGGTCTGAAACAGTTTTAATTTCAATTTAGAGATGTTTTGTATATATTAATACCGGTATATCAATGCCTATCAATACCTATAGATATAAATGAATCAATTGAAATCAGGGATGGGCAAAGGAAGGTATGGTGAGATCACTACTTTATAGAATAATAAATTCGAAGTACCTCGCCCCTTATTTAAGAGAAGACAAATTTGTGATATTTTTGTACAAAGTTTAGAGGTTAGGCACAAGGCACAATGTTTAAAAAATTTCTGAGTTGGGGAGGGGGGTGTAATCCAGTAATCTAAGTTGGACCCCCTTTGCCCATCCCTGATTGAAATGATTTTAAACTAAAGACTTGTAAAAAGCAAACAATGCCTTTAAAGTCTAAAATAAGTCTACTCTCTATACTTCGAAATGATCTAAAAAAAAGAAGATAAAAATCAACATTTGCTCGGGTAATGACTTTCTGAGATAATGTCAAGTTTGCAGTAAAACTACAATAGTTTAAATGTCTTCGTTGAAAGTATCATTAAAACCAAATTGCTTGTATCTATAGAATTGACAATTTGAAAAGTTATAAGATTCTACAAACTTATAATTGTTGCTAACATCAGGACATTAGAAATGTTTAATTTTACAGAAAAAGTTGGAAAAAATAAGATTTTTTTGCGTAACGTTTCTTTCCAATCTGTTCTCGAATATCATGTTTTTTGGAATTTTCAACATCCAATTTGTTATTATTCTATTATGCTAAATGTATAATTGTGCAGTAATTTGATACTGTAACTTTACTAATTATAATTGTTATAAAGTTAACGTTTTCTGAATTTAATTTATAAGATCTCTTGCTTTTATCATTCAATTTTTCGACTTTTAATTAGTTTTCCGCTTTCATAATAAAAAGTAATTTTAACTTTCAACAATTACAAATTTGTAATTTATATGTAAAACAGGTTAAGTTTATTTACTATTTGCAATTCCTTATAAAAATATAGAACTTTTTTTAATTAACCGAAACAAATAATTTGTTAACAAATTAAGTATTGCAGAACTTTTAATATGACTTTATTCGAGATTTAATATGTTTGCGGTCATCAAAATAAACCACATTAGACTCGAATTGAGTCAATTTATAAAGAAATATATATTATATAATCGAAACTATCAATACAATTGTTCACCGCTTCTCAAATAATTGAATGGAATCACGTTTTTTGGGCATTACTTAATATAAGAGTTGTATCAAATAATATGAAAAATACGATAGAGTTGTATAAAAAAAAGGAATCCAAAGAGAGATCACTATTCGGTGATCAAAATATATTCATAACAAAGTTGTTGATAAGTATTATAGAGAACTTTAACATTCAAAACATTCTCATTGCTATGGTTTCTATTATATTAAATGATGATTCAATTAAGTTTATGCAAATGAAAGCAAATAACATATTGTCTAATTTTTTTATATGAGTTGATTAGTTCATACAAAATCAAAGCACTATTTAAACTGTTTTCACGATTTTATTCCTTTTATTTGTTATTTCAGTAAAATTTTGTAATTTACTCACAGAATGTTTAAATATACAGTGAGAGCAGACAAATAGGTTAAATAATTATCTCAATAGAAACCAGGTATATTGACAAATTAGATTATATTTAAAAAAAGCACTTGCGAATTTGAGAAAATTTTGCTTTTTTGGTGTAGTTTTGATACCATTCGATAGCTTTTTAGATGTTTGAAAAAATTGGCACCGGATTTTTTAGCAATCGGAAATTAATAAATTGCCCATCACTCTTACTAAAATATTTTTTCTCTTGATAATGTTTTCTAAAGAACTTATAATTTTTTAAGAAACAGCATCTTGCCACTTCAACGGTTCATTTTGTGCCGGTAGAAATTATGTGAAAACTGCAAATAAATAGTGATTCTAAATTTATCATGTTAGAAAAATTCTTGTTACGTTTTAATTAGATTTACATTTAATCATTTTATTTTCTTAACAAATTATTTCTTAAGATTTAAAGATAAGCCTTATGTTTGTGTCGATTAATAATATTGCAATAATAAAAGAAAGATCTTTTATTAATATACCCTTCAGTTGTATGCAATAAAATAAAAGAATAGCCTTAAGGACCTAATAGTTATAAAAGTTCTTTTTATTTGACAGTAGCTTAGCTCAAATGTTTTAGAAGCAATCATGATTAGTTTCTCATAATTAAACAATATTATTTTGATCCAATTATTATTAAGAATATTAAGACAATAATAAATGAAAATCTCAGAAAAAAATTCTTTTGAGTTATTTGTAAAAAGAATTTATAATTACAGTAATTATTCATTTTGCATAATATATTATAATTTATATACGCAGAGAGGGAGTCCAGTACGGAACCGGTACCGATACCCCCTGTGATTCTGACCAATCCAATACCCGGGTCGCTCGTGAGGTACTCACATGAGGTCAAATTTTCGCTAAATTCCGGTAAATTCTTTCAGAATTCGTCAAAATCCTATTAAATTATGTCACTTTTATTTAAATTCTGCAAGAATATGACGATTGTAAAATGCCATCACCTGGACCCCCTAGCTTAAAATTGACAAATTTGTGACTTCACAGCTCGGAATAACCCCTTCTAGGTTTCGCTGAAAGCAAATAAGCCCTGACTTTTCAAGTCTGTGCATCCCTGTCTAAAACATTAAAATAAGTATTTTATTTTATAAATTCTTGAATATCAAGAATAACTTTTAAAACTAAATATTTATAAAATTTTTAGTTTTAAGTATTTATTGGGTATTTAGTAGTATTTATAAAATATTGTAAATATTTATAAAATAAAATTTAATTAACTTAATGAATTTAATTATTATTTCAATGAATATTTGTATAAAATAAATAATTTAGATCTAGAACAATTCTATTAGCAAATAATATCTAGATGCAAATAATTTCAAGTTCTCGTCCAAATGGAAAATATTGCTTCAAAATGTTTTTTTTTAAAACCGAGTTTGCTTGATTTTTCTCGTATTTCTAGTAGCTAGTTTTATTTGTTCTGTTTTGTATTATCAGTAATTTTATGGAATTGTGAAGAATACCCACATTACCTGTGATTTTTGTGACAATTTTAACAAATAATTTTCTGAACCTGTCGATCCTGGCTATCCCTCCTTTAAATACTACCCGTATTATAGATATAAAACGCTATCGACATTAGAAGATATTAAATGTAAACTCAAAACTTTAATCTGACTTCTCTTCATTTGTGTTAAGGGATATATTTATTTCTAAAATAAAATATATGTGATACTAGAATTCGACTCAAGTAACTGCAAGATATGTTATTATGCTGCTTTTCTAAGCTTAAATGAAGGGAATATTTCATAAAAAAATATAATTAAATTTTATTGATTTACTTACAAATTATAAATAATTAATGAGAAACTCTTGTTTTGTGCATGCGCACAGCATAAAATCTTGCAAGCAATAACACGCGTCATATTTTCCTTCTTACACCGATTGCTTTTTTTCATTGCTTCGTAATGAACAACACATATTTTTCTGATAAATTAAATATAGATTTACAGTAATATCTATATTAAGTCAAATCAATAATTTTCATTTTTTTGCAATTCATTCAACAATAATATAAAAATAGATTACAAAATAAATATATAATTTCTGCTTTTTATTTCTTTATCATATTTAATAGAACACAGAGAATATATGACTCAAGAGATTCAAATACTGTACTTTATTTTCTAAAGATCATTTTTTCTTCTTATCTTATATTTTGTTCTATTATTACAATGTTATTAATGTTTTTGTTTCATAAATCAAGTACTCCTTTTGAAAAACTTTATTTCTTTCTTTCACTCAAACTCAAGAGTTCTGTCACTTATTTTATTTCTAAAATTATTTATATTCTTTAGTGACTTTAAAAGGATATAGGCTTTAGAATACAAACCCTCAAACAAATGAAGGCATAGAATACATACTATACTGTTAGACAAGACCTCATTTGCCGATATTGTAAATTACGATTCTTATGAAACTTGGCATAAGCCTAACGGCTTTAAAGCCTAATCACAAGAGGGTTATTACCGGTGAAGTTAGGTTTGAGAAATAGATTACTATAAAAATTTCAATAGGAATTTCATGGAACCAATTACTATCAGATATACTAAAATAGACTTATATTTCAGTTTAATAAGTGCATAAAAGTTGATTCTTATCCAGGGATTAGTCTAAAATCCTTCTGATCCATTAAATCTCCAATTACCAATTACCTACTCCTCCTGCTTTGGCCAAATCACAAATGTTTATTTTACTGTAATTCACAAGAATGTGATTTTACTGGTTATCCCTGTAGTTATCAATATTTGAAATGAGCTCTACTGTTCTGTATATTTGTTGAATGCAATTATAATAACAGAATCATTAATCAATAATATTTATGTCCATTATTTCTATTAAATAATGTATTGTGTAATGTGAATGAGAAGAAAGCATTTTCTGATCATTTTTTTCTAAAATTCTTTAAATCAATCAATAGATTCCAAGCAATTGAATGAAAACAAATTCCAAGATATGAATTCAAATTTATTTTAAGTCCAAATAAGTGCCCATATATTTGAAAATTATTATTCTGTTGACAGTTATTGCTATCTGTAAGTCCTCTAAAGCACTGGATTCCTACCATAAAACGTGATTTTGTTTCATTTCTCATATTTATTCTTATTCTATAGATATTCTATAAATTAATGCTATAATGAAAAAATATTGAGAATATTTCGTAATTTTATTCCAAAACTGCAATTATTGGTGATTAACATAAATATCAAGTTTAAACATGAATTGTTTGCGTTACACAAGTCTTATCGGGATATAATTGGAATTAAATTGCAATTAAATGCCATCATTAGTAGCAAATAAAATGAGTTTAATTCATTTTTTGCCACAAATTCATATCAATGAGAGCAATATATGATACAAGTGCTCATCAAATTAAAACTAGTGTACAATAAATTTATTTATCATTTTTAACCTTTTGATAGTTCTGGTGTCGCACTGTATGACAGATCTCATTTCACAGCCTAATAGGTTTGAAGTATTAAATCTCTTAAGAGAAAACTTCGACTCACTATAAGATCATAAGTTATTACATTACATGTAATGCCTGGGGGCTAGGCTTTGATCAGAGATGAGTGTAAGAGTGGTAGAGGTAATGCCCCTCCCCGGGTCACTGTCACTGGTGGACCAACAGATAACCACATTCTCGCCAATGTATCATGGATGATATTCAGTATCCCTCCCAACATGACTATACACCTATGCCTGTCCTTACAGTGCTAATTTTAAAACTCAATCTCTTCGTGTCTCACTTTCCTCCTCTACTACTCCTCCACATCTTAAGAATTCAATAAATATAAATATGAGATCAATATGAATGACTGATACTGTAGGACTGACTGGACGGGTAGTACTTTTGTATTCTGAATAAAAAAGTTTTCACATATTTTTTAGAGGAAAAAAATGGTAAAATTTGTCAAATCAGGTAATGAATACGAATCACTTAATATGAATAAATGGCAGACATTCAGACAAATGCAAACAAAATGAAGTGTTAAAAGTCATCCAAAAAGTTTAGTTTATTTAAAGTAAATATTCAAATACTGTACGAAAATCCAATGTCTTTGACGATATGAATCTGAACTGAATCGATGATATGAGAAATCATTTGAGTGGAGAATATTCTTGTGATTGTTGTTCAGTTATTTTTGATCTAACAATCAAACCATTCAAAGCCATTCACGTCTAGACTGTATGACTGTTTATTAGTACAGAATATCTCTTTGTATTCAAATCCTTTATTCAGTCTTCTAATCAATACAATAGTTGTTATTTATTTTGTTTCTGAAATATTCATTTGAAAGCTTTTCGATTCATTAGAGCCCACATAGAGTTTGCATGTATTGGTCGGGAATCCAGTGATAAATTTGCAAAATCTGATTGATTGAGAGCTCAGACGACTTACATATAGATTATATGCTTTAGCAGACAAATCAATATAATTCGCCGAAAGTAAATATAACTATAAGTTGGAATAACATATCTTTCGATCACTTTATTAGTGTTAATATTAAGTTATATAAAATAAAGATTGTAATCAATTATAACACGCAGTGTATGGCATAAAATCTTTTCGATTAAATGTGTTATTGAATCACAAGAGAATTAAGTGATTCCGCCCTAAGTTGTGATTATTAATAGAGTTACAGTAAATACAATATTTGTTTTTTTAGAATCAAATTAAAATCATTCATTCATATCTTTAACTCTTACTTACTTTTGACGTATTGTTTGTGATAATATATTGGGATAAGATATTAGGATTTTTTTATTTCATTAAATAGTTTTACAATAATAAGTAGAGAGATCTCAGTCAGTGTCAGACAGCTATTCTTTGAGACCAATATACAGCCGTCGAAAATCGAATTTGCCCCACGTCTGAATCCTTTCTATACTATCCGTATGTAATCCAATACAGTTAGGATGGTCAAAATTATTTGGAGATTAAATTAATAATGTTGTAATTTATTGGATTAAAAGATTAAATTATTAAGAAATTTTTTAATTGTTCAAAAAGATTATTACTGTTTTAATATGAAATATAATTTTATTTGTATAAAAACTAAAATCAATTTCACATTTCATTCAAATTCTAGTAGTATTTAACTACTATTCAAGATCAACTCTTCATTGAATATCACACTATTTGTGTTAGTATTAACCTTGATAACTGACTGGCTATCTATTGGACATTATAAAAGTCTATATAAATTGGCCATTGGCCAGAAAATGGGTATCGAAGATCTAATTAATTAAAAACATATTATTTAATTAAAATAATTGAAAGAAACTTGCTTATAATATAGGATTTATAGGAAATTATTTTCCAAAACAGTTGATATTTTTCAGCACTAAAATCCGTCACTAAAATGAGCCGAATAACAATCGTACGATTGATTATAATACAAAAATTTTTACCCTGTAGCATAAAATTATTGCATCTATCGAATATGCCTTCACAGCTCCGACCACTGGAAATTATATTTATGGAAAAATTAAATTGTTTTTCAAATATATTATTCAAATATATATCAGTTTTGTAATTTGCATTTGTTTGGCTCTCATAAGACATATACAGTACAAACTGTATATAACAAATAAATATTTATAAATTATAACATTTTCAAAAACAAGAAAATATAATCATTTTATATCTGAGCTTCTCAAAAATCTGTCACATGACCTTCTCCAAAAAAAACTAATTACAAAATTCAGCATTTTTTTAAAACCATTTATTTTACTTAAATTAATAATGAAATAAAATAACTGATTATAATCTCCAACCCAACAATTTGATATATGTGTAAGAATTTAGAAATAGTCTTAAATAGTCCCAAATGAGAATGGCTAGACTTATTTCAATATAACCTGTTTCAAAGAATGTCAAACATATTAGCAATCCATGAATGCTTATGTATTCTGGAGTTATTTGTGAAAAATATAATGATATAGATGATATTTAACATCTAAATTGAAATAAAATCAAAAACAAAAAACGCCAGGTTAAATACAAATTACATAATACTATAGTGAAGAATAATTGATGGAAACTCTTTGCAATAATTATATAAACTCTTTGCAATTCATTTCTGCACAAATAGTATACAACCTCTTAGTATATTGGCTAATGATTTTATATTTGAATAATCAGTGAACGACAACTAAAAAATAGTTTGAAAGCAAAAGTGAGTCATTCATAGAAACTCTTTATAACAAAAATATTTTGACAAATTATTTGAAATAGAGATTAAGCTTTCGGTCATTGATAGTCAAATATAATAACATTAGACCAGTGCACTAGGGTCCGGACTTGTGATGATTTTTCAAACCCAACCCAACCCTGACCCGTAATTAACCTAGTTCAACCCGCCCAACCCAACCCGGCGTATTAAAAATCAAACCCAACCCAACCCTGACCCGTTGC
>JAQFXN010000578.1:0-20495 GCA_034693365.1 Liacarus xylariae | reverse complement strand
ATACTCTTAACATTCAGTTTTATAAGATTTAATATTATGATTGTTTGATTCAACTGTTTGGCCATTAGTTTATGTATTTTATTTTGACATTTTATTTGTTGTATTAAAAGATATGACAAATAACTTAATAAATACATTCATAATAAATATTTGTGATTTCATTCGTTCGCCCATTCATTCGCTTCTATCACATAATAAGGTAGAGTACTGTATATAAACAGCAGAATACAGTACAATACAGAATAACATTAGAGTATTTAAGAGAGAATTGTTTCGAAGCAATACGTATTTAATATAAAGCAAAAGCAAATATACAATAAAATAAAAGCTGAAAAAAAAGATAAAGTGGTTCATGAAATTCATGAAACATTCATAAACTTTCATAGATGTTATATGTTATCCTCCAAACTAATTATTATACTCTACTGCAGACAACTTAAAAGCAATGATCCAAACCCATGAATGCAAACACAACTCAAGTAGAAAACATAGACAGAACTACACTATAATACTGTTTATAAAGAATATAAAAAGTGAAAATAATATAAACGTATAGAAGAGATGGAAATATATTTGTAATTTATTCCAATAAATAAATTTATGCAATAATCCTTAGTAAGAAATACAAAGTTAACAGTAATAGCAATATAAAACGGGTGCAATTATTAAACAATTACATTTTGTGTAACACTGGCAACAAAAAACATTGAACACAGCAATACTCTTTTTTTAACAAAATTTCACAGAGCATTCACATCCCCTTAATATTTACGGATATTTAATGGGCCCAAACATATACAAAAAAGAGCAATGTATAAGTGAATAGCCTTAATGTATATATGATCACATGTATGAATGTATGATCACTTCTCCCATCAAATCATAAGTTTTTTCTTTTCTGGTTTATAATACCTTTCAGTTCAGTACAAAAGGTAAAAATTTAAATCTCATTTCAGGCATAGACTCATTCGAGTTATTTTTTCTTTTGGCTATTATTGTCTGATTCTATGTTTCACTCATATATTCAATAGTCTATCTACAAGTGTGGCAGTCGTGGCAGTCGACTAATTATACATGAATGACATCAACGGCACAGTGAGAGAGAATGAGAGAAAGAGAGAGTATTTGTTGCCTGAAATCACGGTCGTTGGTGAACGTCGTTGGGTTATCGTTAGCCGAGTGTCAAATAAAATGATTGATGACTAAACTGACGTCGAGGGTCACGCCATTGGCACTGGCACTCAACCAAAATAGCACTGAATTCTACATATCGGAGCCGGTCTTCGCTATTGCACTGAATTATTACATAGACTTTGAGAACGCAAATGAGTGGAGAGATTGGGAGAGACTGTGTGTATGTGTGAGAGAATTAAGAACTATTGCACTCCTCTATCATTATTATGTTTGAGAGAGTGGTGTAAATCTTCAAAAACTAAGACGAGATGTACTAAAGAGCGCAATGCCTTTCAATTCAAATAGATTTTTAAGTCAATCTAATAGGGATTGAATTAATCAAAACATATTGGCATTCGATGTACTCTAAGGCATATGAAAAGAGATGAGATTTGATATGAAACGATCGATCGATCTTAATATGCAAACTAATATACTTTTTCCAAATTATTGATCGCTTTTTCAATGAATACTTCGTAGAGTTTTTTCATTAGAAATGTCAACAAATTGTTGTTTATGTAAAACAGTTACCACTTTTTTCTCTATTATTTCTATATTTTTTTCTTTGAAAAACTAATCACATTTTTTCTATTTACTAAATAAGAGGGTTTGGCCTCTAATAAAAAATAAAACATCCAGTTATTTGTAGTTTTGCACACATCTCAAAGACTCCATTAGTGAACCCCTCATCAAATGAATTGGAAATCTTCTTATTTATTTGTACTTAATTTGTAGATTTGACCTCTTCTGCTGACAGCAGCCAATTATTTGTTGCCAATGATATGTTGCTCTCTCTCTCTCTCTCCCTCCCTCCCCTCGCTCTCCCATATAGTATATTATTTCAGCCTAAATGAGAGCACATTTGTATTTAACCGACCGGTGGTTTATGTAATAGCAGATAATGAAAACTGATATCATTGCCTATGAATTTAACAATACTTGTAATGTGTGTTTCGTGAATACCTATAACATGATTACCAATTAATTCTGTTTCTGGATTTTCAACAAAAAGCTATTATTAAATCAAAGATTATTTATTACTAACTATGAAAAGTGACTAATCTTGAACATAGAATAAAATAATCAATAAATTAAGTTCTGTTTTAGTTCTTAGAATTATTTTAAACACAATAATTGTCTGAAAATAAAAAACAACTTTTCATTCATTGAGATTTCATTTTCAAGTCATGATTTGAGTAAAAGAATAAAATAATATTTGAATGAAAATAGTGTACAATAATTGAAGTGTCATTTAATTTTCGGATTCAACTAAATTTCTGATCTTATAATATCATTAAAGAAATAATAAGAAAAGAGAAACATTTTATGACAATTTAAGAAGTGTTGGATTGTTTGAGAACTGCAATGAACTGAAAATGTAATTTGAGAACAAAGTTGCCAACAATGATATTGTGACCTAACTCTCCAAGACTGCACCTGCCTTTCGAAATAACTTACTGTAATTTCGTGTTCTCTTTCTTTACATTAGTCTACTCTATGAATGCAGAATAAGATATATTTGAGAATAATTCTTATCTCAATGTTTGTGAACATGATTTTTGTTTTAAAATTGACAAAATTATTTTGACAGTTCTTTTCGGATGAGTTTATAGTTTGTCTATCGATAAGATACTTATAAGTGCTGCTCAACTCCAGAGGACTCAAAACATAACTAATATTTCAACAGAGAATTCCCAATATTTTAGGTTTAAATTCTTGTGTTTCACATTCATAAATAACATTTTTTCGAATCAAAGATAATAAAAAGAATTCAATCGAATCGTTTTGAATAGAAATATAGACTAAAATCTGGAAAATGATTACCAAAAACCTATTTAAGTTCATAGAGAACTGAATATATTATTTTAATATATATTTATTTATTAATGGATAAAGCGATGAGAACTCTCTCCCATAAAACAATTTACATAAAGAGTAAAAGAAAATGAAACCAAAAATAAATGTTATCCATAAAAATGAAAGTAAAATTTTCTTATAATTAATGGTTTCGTCATTTACAGTGTCATTGATTTTGATTATGAATTTAAATTTGATTATTTTATTCGCTTCTCTGAACTCCAAATGACAAACATTCAGATTTGAAAAATAGGTTTTTGTAAAACCCTTTTCTACAAAAAAGGGAAATAAAAAGCAAAAGAAGAAAGCGTTTGCAAAGAATATATAATTCTGTATCGTATATATCAAAAACTCATTTCCGTTTAAGCCAAGAAATATAAAAAATTTTGTTACATAATTAAATCGAATGAATTATATATCATTTGGCATAACATAGACATAGAGATCGGTTATTACAAGAACTTTAAAATGCTCTTAAGTAAAAAGAAATTATACGTGACTTGAATGCAATTTTATTCTATAAGAGAGCAAAAACTATCAGTGCCTTTGAAAAGAAAGATTGAAAAGTACTGATCCAACAGAATAAAAATATATTAAAAAAGAAGAAAATTTCAGATATATCTCATAAATGAAAACTTGTCTAAAGAGTAACATAAAGTGAAAAAACATGACTAAAAATGAATTTCAAAAAAGAGGGATTCAATCAAAAACTGTCTTTCATTTGATATAATTTGTCAGTTTTTATCTGTTTTCAGATATATTTGGAAATTATTAATATTCTTGTTTTTCACATTGGATTCATATTTCTTTCAAACGTTATTTATTTTACGGATTCTGTATATTGTTTTAGAATCGGAATAGTTTTCGGGAAATTTTCTATAAGTAATATGTAGTGGCGATGATGTGCGAGTAGAAAGTGGGCGTTTTATAGCACTAAATGTTTACTTGAAAACCAACACACGCGACACATCATGAACACACCATTCACTTAACACTAGAGCCAAAAAGTTCTGCCCAAACATTATAGTAATATAAGAATATGTTTAGCTTTTAATACTTCGCTTTTTTAATCACAGAATTAAAAAACACATATAAAAATGAAATAATTTGGCCACTGATACATGTACTATACCTTACTGTAACATACTTAGTGTACGAAATATTCTAAAGCTAACTCGTAAGACATAAAACAACAGACACCAGAAATTTCTAAAGTGGATTTTGTAGCCCTACTATATATTAGAATTGGCTATAGTTTGGTTATCTCTTTAACATATCTCGTCTTTATTCTAGCAACTTTTAACCAAGTCGTGAATCACACGCGGCATGTATTAAATGATATTCCTTGAATGGTTTCATCATGCAATAAGAAAATATCCGAAAAATAAACAATTTTCAGACTAAAATGCATTTTCAAGGTGTTTTTGAAGTTCCCTCGAATAAATACTAGATATGTTAGAGCTAAGATTCCCGAAAATTTTTAGGGCACTCATTAGGCTTAATGTTATTTATGCGGTTTAGAGTCTTATAAGGTTAACATAATCTTAAAGGTTAAAATTATCCAAAAAGTTTATTACAAAAGTTATCCGCAATTAATATTTTATTTATTAATAAATTCAATTTATGCGAAGTCTACTAAATTTCAACTCTCTATTAAATGTCACAATTTTAGTGTATAAATTAATCTATAACTGACTGGCTATCTATTGGACATTAAAAAAGTCTATATAAATGCTGAACTAACCGCCTGAAAATGGGAAACGAAGTGTTAGAGGGTTAAAATTTATAGCTAAAGCTAATGGTCAATTGGGCTACAAAATCCTATTAAGAAATTCCTGGTATCTGTTGTTTTCTGTATCAGCTTTAGAATATTTCGTACACTTAGTACATAACTTATTATACATGCAATTATTAATAATGGTTTTTTACAGAATGAGCATGCTTCAATTCCTCAATTAGAGATGACTTTCTCTCTCTCCTCTGCTCTCTTAAAATGTTATTTTTGTGATACTTTAATATGAACTAAGTTTGTGATAATTAAAGGTTAATTTGAGTTATACTCTTCGTTAGAGGTATTTCTATATTTTTTTTACCAGTCTTTACATCCGTGAGAAACGGTTGGTTGAGTGCAATACTAATATGAGTGCAAAAATGTTTTTAGTTTCTTACTCTCCCTATTCGTGAAAATAGATTTTAAGAAATAGATTCACAACAAAACTTGTAATGTATCACAAGAATGGGATAAATAGATATCGAGACCTGAGTCACAATAAATTCACTGCAAATAATTGAGATTTTGAAATAAAATCACAATTAGAAGAGAAAAAACTAATTTCAGAGCTAATTATTTGCATCTTTGCTGGTAAGCGGCCCTCAATGGGTGGTCAGGTAACTGACGATTTCCCCTCTGAAGAACGCTCTAAAAGCAGTGCCAAAAAATAAAAATCCACAGAAATCTATAATAATATACAGAACGAGAGTATATATTCGTCTGATATATAAAAACAAGTTGAGCTCATGATTCATAAATAAAATTATGAGATATCTTATATCTAATGATGTGGTCGAACAACATTGTAAACAATAATTTTAAGGTTCATATAATGAAAAGTCTTAAAAGTTTTCTTTTTTTCTGCTTTTTCTTCTTCTGACTTTAAGATTGGAAGATTTATAAAGTAGTAGACAAAGAGGAAGAAGAATAAAATTGTGATCAACACAACAGTTATGCTAACCTTAACGTCAAATAGCGATTCAAATATTTAATACTTAACTAAATAAGGCAACTGTTAGTACAGAATAGTGAATAGACTCTATGCTTTGGATTCTCTTATATTTTTTCTTTATCTGTTAAATAATGAATAATAATAAGAGAGAAATAAAGAAAAAACATATTTTAAATACTAAACCAGATTTGTTGCACAAGTTTCTCAACAGAGAAAAGAGAGAATGTAATCATAATTCTGTTTGTGTCAGTTCACTATAAAGAAGAGGAATCATGTCTAATAATTTTTACCTTTTTTTCTCTTCAAAATTGAGGACATAATAGCGTAACTATTTCTCTCTCTCTCTCTCTCTCTCTCTCTCTCTCTCTCTCTCTCTCTCTCTCTCTCTCTCTCTCTCTCCTCTCTTGAGTTAACGACCTTTTTTCTCTCTCTCGGACTATGAATCCCAAAACTGACGCAAACAGAAATTTTGAGCTACACATCAACTTTGAAATGTTATTTTCTTAGGAAAAGAAAAATAGATTGATTTTTTGTATTTATTTTCTTTGAACGCGGAGTAGAAATTCATATATTTTTTGTCTATCGTTTAAGACTATTAATAATTTCAAATTTCAATTTATCATTCGTACAAATATTTGATTTTTTAAAGTTATTTTTTCATTTAATCCAAACCAATTTCAAGACTCGAAAATTTCAATTAGAAGAGTTCGTGTGCTTACCTTGAAAGTAGCTCTTTGTCCTCAAGTAAGAAACACTTAATCGGAGTATCGATAGCTTATCGAGTTTGGAGAGAACACTTTGTTCAAATGGGAGAAGACTGGCCAACATATCGAGCTCGGAGTTAAGTCTCTCTCTGTGCCTCTTCGATGGATTAGACTTCGTCTGACCATCTTTTGGCTGAACACGAATACTATGCAATGGAATACAAAAGATAAATAAAATTATTATATTTGTTATGAATAATAAAATTTAATTACGATTTTTGTGCAAATAAATGGATGGAGTGTTCGATAGAGCATACAATCAATCTATTGTTAACTTTTCAATAGGATTTAAACTTTTTGTTACATCCTTTACATATAGAGATACTTTTTGGTCTTTTGAATAAAATTCAGTTATTCAGCAAAAATATATTTTTGTTAAAAAAATGAGCAGTGCACAAATGAATGAACAAATGCTAGTGAGAATCTGATGGATTATGCTTTAAATTTTTTGTTGAAAAATTTCAATTAAAATATTTAAATTTCAGTTCAAATTTTAGTTAAGTTATCAATGAACTACTATAAGTACAGTAGCACCAGCATGGTGCATTCTAATAAGTCAGACTTTTTATTAACTCTGGAAAATCTTTAGTTGACTGAGCCGTAAACTAAACACAGAAAATATCTATATTAGAATCTGAGAAAGACTATAGAGTCATAACAGAATGGTTTGATTAGGTATAGAACGGACAGCACATGTATTGCAATATCAAGACATTTGACAATGGATTGCATTATTGGTCAAACTTTTATCATAAATTATTAACGAAAGCAATGAGAAAAAAGAAATAATATATCCCTTTCATTGAGATATTGAGATATGAAGAATAGGACAGTAGAAGTGAGGGGAAGGGGAGAGAGAAGGGGATAGTGAGAGGATTTGAGACAAACGATATATACTTTGTGTATATATGTCCGCACGCATACAGAAATGCAACTGAAAGTGTATATAGAGATGGAAACAGATAGCACTGGTATTGCAAGAAATGGCATAAATTCTAGTATTCTATAAGAGTGAACAGCGAATCACGCGATTCATTGCACGGACAGACAACCGGAGACAGTTTGTGGACACGAAATTCAATTCAATCAAAAAATTACTCCACAAATAGATCTATATATCCATAGGAAGAGAAAGAGAGATTGGATGCAAGTTTTGGAAGTGATATTGTTTTTTGTAATCATAAGAAAGTTTTTTTAATGTCATATAATCCCTAAATTGTCCGATCGGTTGACTAATAATGCATTTATGTTCGAAAAACTTTTTACTAAATTTAAGTCTACATCTGTTCCCACTTTTTTAATTCAGAGTTATTCTGTTTGGGCCACACATTCAGTATATTATTTCGGCATTTGATTCAGTTTTTTAGAGGCACTGAGCCTTTGAGAGAAGAAACCAAATGAAGCAAATAAATTATTAGCAAAAAAATATTTATCAAAATATAGTTTATATAAAAAATTTGATATTTTTTCATAAGTTATGTCATATAAGATATAAAGTATGGGAAAGAGAGGCAAAGAGAGAAGTGAGCAAAACCCTAATCGTTGCAGTAGTTCTATCACAACAGATGGCTTATATAGTGAATTATATTATATAAATATAGTTTAATACCTGTATTGCACATAAACAACAAATACTTTAATAGAAAGCCAATGAAAAGTAATGTTTTATTATATGAGTTATCTATAAATTAGGAATATATTCTGTGCTGTCATTCTCATAGAGTGGACCCCAGAATATAGAGAATAACGAGAGAAAGAGAGCGAAAGCTTTATTCGCATTTATATTTATGTTTATTGCAATTTTCAATTGCAAAGCAGAAGCAATGGTTGAGACCCTAATTATTTTTCGTGTCTATCTAATTAAGAAAAGGGTTTTGCGACAAATTGAAGCAATAATTTTTCGGTTGTCATTGCTATCTCATGAAAACGCTTTTAGTAATAGTATATCACAACTGCTGGTAATGTAATTAACATCCATACCATACCATACCAGTCCATCCACTATTATTGTTACTATTATTATGGGTTTCGTTAGTGAATTAGTGCACTAAAAATGCTTAATCAGCTGAAAGGTATGCTCTGTGGGATGAACTGTGCTATCATTGCTATATAGAGCCAAGTTTTGCCGGTAAATACATATATAAAGCTATTACAACAAAATATATTCAATATTAAAGTGAAAGACTCAGAGCTGTCGAAACTAGACTGAGAAAAATTAATGATTTTCAGCAATGAGGTGGCCTCCGCTAATGAACTATTCAGCACAGGGAGGTTTTCCATAGCCTAGCGCACAATTGCATACAAGTCCATAGTGTATTGGAAGACTACTTTAGCACCACTTCAATGGAGAAGTGCCACAAGGCTTCCAATACACTCAACTAATACATTGTGTAAGTTATGTCCTAAGGAGTAGGGATTCATTGGCCAGAAATAAAAAACACTCATTCACTGTCAGTGCCGTAAGCCATCGACCAAATGAATATTAAGTGCTTTGGCCATTACATTAACCAACTCTGAGCCCATCTCAACGCACTGACACAAAAATGCTACTAATTTCAAGATTTTATAAGGGATTAAACAACAAATTACTCTTAAGATTTGCTGTCATTCATTGAAATGATTAAAAAGTTTGGAAAAACAAAAATAACTAATAATAAGATTTTGAGTCATTTAATGATAGAAATGCTTTAATTAATAATTAAAAGCACATAAATTACTATTTTAACTCAATTATATTCAGATTCAAGTTTTTCTGCAAAATAAATGATTTGCATCTAATCTAATGTTAATGAAAGCTTCTTTATCTCATAGATTATAGTATTTATGATATTATTTTAGGCAAAATGTAATTTTCAATCGAATTAAAGTCCAGAAAAAAAACTTAACCAAAAATAAATCTCAGAAAAAAGTTTATGAATATAATTATTATTTAGTTTGTTTGGAATAAAACTAATTTAATTTGACCTAAACTTATGATTATTTCTGAGATAATAATAACCACTAATTATTGATTAATGCATAACAACATTCAACTATAAATCATCTGATGTTTTGATTTAATTTTATTTACAATTATTCCTTTCGTTTTTCATAATTAGGGCTCAATTTATATTTGAATGCAATCTAATTGTCAGTCAAATTGTTGTAAATAGTATTTATTAGCAGTAATTTAGGCGAAGATTTCTCTCATCGATAAGATAGTGATTGCATATCATATCTGTTTCAACAGTTACTGTAAACGAAGTGGGAATAGATTTGGCAAATAAGTCGACCCTAACCTAACCCATACCTCTTCATTTTGCACTTCTTGTATGAGTGATTGCATGTTTGTCTTCGTTTAGTAGCGAAAAAATATACACATTTTAAAAGGTGTTTCACATGTTTACTGCAATATTGAAGGCATGCAAAGCAAAAATTGATTTCTATTGATAAGCAAATTAGCACAAAATGCTCAAACATTGCTTATGTATATGTGTTAGTGAAAACTGGTGGCGCTTAACAGTTATGTAATACATCTGGGGTTTTCAAAGACACTGTGTATATGTGTGAAGGACTCGCGTTGTTCGGTAGTTGAAAACCATTGCATGTTTGCCGTGTATTGCGTGGTCTTATGATGTCCTGTAACACGACTGTAGGACCAAACATGCGACACAGGAGAGCCCATACAGCTATTATACAATGCATGCCTGTGCCGGTGCTGGTGGTGCATGTATAAAATACAGTGCACAGTTATGTTAGGCAAAACTCAATCAGACACGAAACTTTGCCAGACTATCAAACATCTATAAAAACGAAGAACTGACTCATTTAGTCGCTCACAAAAATTTTTACTCTCACTACTAAACACTTCTTATATGTGCTCTCTTTTCACAGTAGGCATACCAGCATCACATTCTTATGGGTTTCTATTCAATCGGTTTATTTGTTTGTCTTAACCGAAATACTACGAGAAAAATCGTAAAATTAAAAAAATCAGTCAAATTGTGAGTAAAACAATGTGTGAGAATGTGAACTAAAGTTATAACTGTTGTTGATTGGCTTTGACATGCTAATAAAGTGTGTTACACTATTATAATAGACCACTCAATGGAATCAATTCTCTATTTCGTTTGCAAATTGTTTGGGAACAGTGATTAACTCATTAAGTCATTTGTTTTTATATCTCTTTTTCTTTGTTTTCCACTGTTTTTAATGTATTATTAGATCTGTTGAGGAAATCAATGAAATTGAGTGGAATTGTATTATACTATGTATTATATAATGTAATATTCGTTTAGTGCAATGTCAGTGCAATGTCCTCTAATTTAAAGGAATAGAGAAGAAGAAAAGTCTTTAATATCTTAACGTTTTGGGAAAATAGTTTCTCTCATCTAATATAAAATGCATTAATTTAATATCAAATACAGAAACAGTGCATCGATTGGGGCATTCGAGCAATCATTATATTGATTATACACATGACCACCACTCAAGTCATCAGTGATGGATCAGTCGAGACGTAATACTACTACAGCAAACATTGCAATCAAAAGGTAAAAATCAAATATAAAATTTTAAACGAATTGATCGCAAATATGTTTTGGGCTAAAAAACAAAACCAGAATTTGAACTACAGTTTTGAATATACTTTTTAAATACTAACTTCACTACTAGAGAGCCGGCGGCCTATCCTTAGGATGAGAGGAGGGAAAGGGGATACCTATCCAATGCATATATTCCAGATCTGTATTTGCCGGAACAGGTGATTCCCATCATCTTTGAAAATATCATTTCTACCATTATATCAATATAAGCAATGGGTTGACACTTGAAATAGTTTTGCACTCGTTTTGCAAACATTTTTAAAGAAATTATTAGAAATCAAAATAAAGAATATTGAACTTCAAAAGAATCTTTCGATTTTAATAGAGAATTGTATTTAATGTGTTTTTTAGATGAATAAAAAATTTATTTTTACTAATCATTCATTTTATGCTTTAATTTATTTATGAAAAAAGTTTAAGAAACAAACTATTATTGTATTTAAATTATCTGTTTATATGTTTTTTATTCTTACTATTGTGTGAATCTTTTTATAATTCAAATTAAGGGCAAACATATAAAACTTAATGTCTATAGAGTTTCAAAACTGTTTCAGTCATTAAATTTATTTACATATTATATATTGTTTATAATTGAAGGAAAAATTTTTTAAAATCATTTTTAGGAAATAAAAAAAATAGCTATTAGTCAATTGAAAAAAGTATTCAACCAATAAATTGAAACCTTTTATCTATTTATTGATTTTTACTGAACTTTCATTTATTCATAAAAAAATAAACTAAAAAATATGTGAAAGAGTGTGCATTGAGTAATGAAGTGGACATACCTTTTGCTATTTCTTCGTCTTCTTTTAGTGGCATACATAGTGCCCAGGTGATTCATGATTGCAATGATGATTCCGGTGCTCCGGTGATGTACACCAGTGATGGAAGGGTATGATAATTGTAAATAAATATGAGTCGAAAAGATATTTACAATGAATTCATATCAATACAAATGTGTGCAATGAATCACATATATTGGAGGCTTTTGTTGGTTTGCAATTCGTAGGAATAATAATAATAATAGAGAATAATCGATGCAATACTAAATGGAGAGAAGAAGAACACATACTTTAAGCATCACTTTTGCAACAAATTCATTCACTTTTTTAAATAAATGGTTTAGAGAATTGAGTGTCAAATAGTCATAAAATCAACAAAAAATATAAATCAAATAAAAATTTGAATGAGAAAAGTGATCACATTTTCCTCTCCAATAGTAATCATTAATGTGTTTAATTGGCGTCAAATCAATAACAATATAAATGAATGAATTCTTTGTAGAAATACTCTCAAAGAGTCGAGCCTTTCATAGTTACCAATAGTACAGGTCTTATATTTTAGAGGTTCTATGCATTCTATCCATTCTGGAATCATTTTCATTTTAATAACACATCTATAGTATGCCAAACATGCTCTGAACATTTCACTTTACTAAAGCCCACCCAACTCATGCCCCTGTGCTCTCAGTGGCCAATCGGCGCACTGAGAATCGGGGGGTAGAATCAGCAGAAAAGGCTTTGCAGTGATCGTAGTCTTTGTGTTAGTTCTCTGTCTGTTTAGTTTACATTAGTGTATAATATTCTGTTGGCAATACCTGGCCATCAAATCCTACCTAAACCCTACTGAACGAAGTGTAGAGTAGAGAGAAAGTGAAAAAATCGTTATTTTTAGTTTCTAACTACACCTGTCGGTTATCAGAGATGATATTATATAAGTTATTGCCTTATTATATAATTTGAACTCTACTATAGTCTTATGATTACTAAACTTATTTAAGATTGGAGTAAAAACTATGCACTTTAATAGCATTCTCTTATAGCTCTGAATATTAAGTATGCACTGAAAGAAAGAAATGCATTACTCTATAGAGTGCTCTCTTCTAATGCCTATTGAGTATATAAATAAAAGCCTAATAATGAAAGTTTATAATGAAATTAATGAATTTCTGATATTACAAGACTATATAATTATGATTTTTTCATTATATTTCTTCTTTCTCTTTGTGTATATATATTATTCATCTTTCTCTTTCACTGTATATACAGTAAAAGTAAATATTATTTTCCTTTTTATTTAATATACGATATAATTATAACTTTTGGCGAATGCATGTCAAGTGAAGCTAAAATATTCTAATAGTTTTGGCTTTTTATCATTGGAAACAATAATATTTTATTTCATTTTGAAGACTATGTTTTCACAGCAATAATTATCGATAATAATAAATAGGAAATGAGTGGAAACTGTTCTTTAAAATTAGTTAACATTGAGCTAAAAAAAGAGACTAAAAATAAAAAATAAAGTTTTTTACTGTGTTTTTGTAGTGCATTATTAGCTTTGCTTTCGATTTTTATTACCACAGGATATACGAGAAAATAATTATTTTTATTTTTTATTGCTATGACTCGAAATCCAATTTAGGGAATTGGATGTATAGTATAGTATTCAATGTCAGTGCTATCAAAAGTTTTGATTTTTCTATAAAGAATTATTTTTCTTTTAATTAACTTTTTTTCTCTCTTCTTCTTAAACGAAGTTTTAGATCTCTAGCGATAAAGTATAAGACATTAATTACAAAAAAGTTGTTTTAAAAAATGTTTTATTTTTTAAAAGTTAATAATTTTTTATTTTTTTTAAAAATTTTCAATAATCTGATCATAAAATTATTTCGGAAAAAATGTCAATTTTTCTGTAATGTAGACGTTATATTAAATTCTTAACTTTGAAAATCCATTCAAAAATAAATTTATAACACAATTATTATTTAAAAGCGGATTTTTTTAAGCATTTAAAAGCAATAAATAAGTGATTAAATTAAGATTTCTTTTCTGTCTCTAAAATATATCGATTAATTGTAGAATTAGTTTCCCATCTTTTAGGATAATTTTCAGGCTATTGAACGGATATTTTAGCTTTAAATTGAAACATATATATAAAAATCAGCGGCAAAACTGTTTTCAATAAATTTTATTTGAAAATTTTTGTTTTTACTTAAACTATAAATTGAAAATAATTAAGGATTTATTAGCCATGAATTCGAAATAAATATTTTATACGTTGTATATAATATTTATTCATCAAAAACATTAAATAAAGAGCTGAGAATAGTTTGGCTAAAATTTCTAAATTTAAACAAAAATAAGATATTGGTTACAGATTTTAAATTTAAATGTAACAAGATGAACATGAGAATTATTGCAAAATTTGTTCTGATTGCATCAAAACATTTTATACTAGTAATCAATCATTTGCTCCTATTTTGCATAATATTCTATTGAAATACTATTTAATAACTTATAGAATATGAATAAATTAATTATTTTATTTTTATTTGACTCCTAATCAATGATAAACTAATGTAATTAAAAGCAATTCATTCGATCAAAACAAGATTGAATGGAAAGGACTAACAACTCGTATTGCTTTTCAAAATAGAATTTTTCTCATCTAAGACTTGGAGAGACAGTAAAGAATATCATAACAAAGTGCGATCCGAACGGGACTAATGACTTGGAAAAGTAATAAATTACAGTAGCATTTGATTACCTGTCAGGCCTTAGGGATAGAAGAAGTTTTCTTTTTTTTTGCAGTTTGTGGTAAACTTAATGGGATGTATGAAAAAAGTTGTGCAGTTGTGCACCCATTCTATATCAACACAAACGCATGCAATGCATGGCTACTGTGTTTCGGGTTTGAATCAGCATTAGATTCGCGTCGACTTAACACACATTTCAAACTCAAGTGTGTCTCAATAATTTGGTTTGAAGTGAACAGGGATTTAATTCAATTAATAGACAATTATTTATTGAATAAAGTTATTTTTTAAAAAAATAAATTAAAACTCAATGTACAGATTTAAAGGAGATGGTCATGGACAAAATACACTTGTTAAAGTACTTATATTAACTAGTAAGAAACAAATTACTGAATCTAAAAGTAGATTCTAGGATGTCATTTGACACATTTTTTATAAGCATATGCTGTATAATAGCAGAGTCCACCTCCAAATTATAATATACTGTATAATTATAAAATTAAAGTGCAATACCTCTAATGAAAATCAATATTAAACAAAGTTCAAATTGACTCAATTATCGTTTTATCGCTTGGATTATCTAAATTTTTTTTGTCAAATTATAATTGAAGAATCGGTTCGTGAAAATGTTTACTAATTTAGGTCTTTATTGTTAGTACTGTTTGTGATAGAGTTATCCGACATAAGCACAGGGCAAAGCGTGCACAAAAAATTAGTTTCACTAACGATATAATGTATTTATAGTGCAGTTAGTAATTCGTAACAATCTATTGAATCGAGTATTACTTAAAAGTGTTATATGAATGCAAAGAATGCCACAAATAATCAATTAAAGAGTAGAAATACTAAACACTTTGTGTTACTTATAATCAGAATTAGGAGGAATATATAGTTTAGTTTATTTTCATATTTTTAGAGTTTTTATTGAAAAACAACTATTCAAAATAGATTTTAATAAATTAATATTGTTTTTAGCTCCCCTTTAATAATATTGTATTGAAAATAATAATGGTGACAAAGACTGTGAGTTATGCCTCACATATGAATAGTTTTTAAATCTTGACTTTTTTATTCATAAAAGTGTATGACTTAAAAAGAAAATAACGTTTTCAGTTAAAGGTTGAATAAAAATATTAATAATTGATTTTATATTAGTAAACAATAAACTTGAGATAAATTCAATAGACGTTGCTTTTTATTCTTAATCTATATAATTTAGAGAATTTTCCAAATGATAAGCACCTATATATTTCCCCGATTGCTGCTTATAATCAATATTTTGAGAGAAATATTTGTAATTTTTCTTCGTTTCTTTTCCCGATTCACGTAAATGTTTGACAGCTTTTAATTAATGGCAGAATCAGTGAGAAAGTAAAAAATAGTCCGGAAGTTATCTGTTTGTCTGATTTAAAGCTCACTTAGTTTAGTGGTTCCCAGAGTTTCACAAACAATAAAGTCAAGAGTTTAAACTGCATTTTGGACTGAAGTAGAGATGAATGAGTTTAGAACTGGAATAATAAAATCAAAAACTGTTTTCTGTCCCGAAGGCAACGATAAAATTGTTTAACACTTTTAACAATATATTCAATAATTCAACAAAATATTAATTTATTTTCTTTGACGCTATACTCCCTTGAAATTTGTCTTACTTTTCTTAAACGTGTGGTCTGTGGTGTGGAAGAGGGGAAATATAATTTGAAATTGCAATTGATTTACGATATGTTACTCAAAAAGTAATGTCTAGACCTAATAGATAATCATTGAGATTATTGAATTGAATTTTGTTAATTTGCACATTTGCTAGATTTAGTAGAAAAAATATTGCCAAAAATCTGATAACTATTTATATTTTAATAAGTTTATATTTCTCCTTACTCTTTCTGAGATTTTGAAAACCATCATTATTTCTTCCTTTTATAACATAGAACATTAAACTGATCTTGGTGATCCCTGTTTATGCAATTTATTTGATATAAATTCTATTGAATATTAATGAAAGAATCAATTTGCTTAAGACTTTTAATTTAATTAATTGCAAAAAGTTATTAATAATAATGAAAAAGTAAAATAAAATTTAAGCGAAAGAATTTGTTAAGAATACGAACGCCCTTTTAAGTGACTCACATTCAAGTATGGGGTTATAAAATGAAACTCTTAATTGAGAAATTTGCACAAAATAAAAGCGAATGGGAGTTATGAACAATAATTAAATTATTTAATATTGTGCTAATAAATTAATGCGTCAAATGTTTATTAACATAAAAAAAAGTTTGTGGAAAAAAAGAAAGAGAAAATATTTTTAGTCCTTTTCTACTGAATCTCAATTAACTGATTAACATATGGAAACGTTTAAAATTATAATTTGTAGTAAATTTAAAACAGAGAGTGGAATACATAGTTTGAGAATTACTATATATAAAGAAATAAAGAAAGAGATAACTTAATGACAGAGATTTATTTTGGGAAATAATTCATTTGAGAAGAGGGAGAGAGAGAGAGAGAGAGAGAGAGAGAGAGAGAGAGCGGGAGAGCGAGGAGAGAGAGAGAGAGAGCGGGAGAGCGAGGAGAGAGAGCGGGAGAGCGAGGAGAGAGAGAGAGAGAATTATTTTTCTAAGAAGTTCTCATAACTTTCTGACACATAACTTGTCTTTTGGAAAAAAAATTAATAAATTAGATATCATTTTCATTTCCACTTCAAATTGATTATATTTAATCTTTTATAACATTTAATTTCATTTCATTGATGCGTACTTTTTAATTAAGAAAATATTATCTTATTTTGAGAATATTTGTGAAAACTATTAGATTTTTTTATATTCCAATTGGGTTTGAGTTGGAAGTCAGTACAAACAGTAGTGACACAACATCTCATCTCTTTCTAAAAAAATTTTGTCCTCAGATATTATCAATAAAACAAGTTAATAGAAAAATGGCTAATCATTTAAAAATATCTATGAATTATGATTACCTGTGCTTTAAATGGTTGGAACCCTTAATTGATTGATGTGAGAAAGTTTCGATTAGTTAATTAATATAAAATCAATTCATTGAAAAAATATTTCTTCATTGAAAAGACTTACAAAATATGAAATAAGAAAAAAATCTTTTTTTGAAATTCTTAAATATTCTGATAATTATAAAATGACAAAAATTCCTCGGATTTGTTCCCATAAAAGAAAATTTTTGAAAACATTTTCAATTATAAATCTCTTCAACAATAATCAAAATGTTATTAAAGGTGCAATTTTTGGGTATAATTTGAATTTTTCTTTAAAATATTATATAATTTAATGATATATTTCACAAGTTTTTTAATGTAAAATTGTTTTTTATTCTGTAAAGAAATTGAAAGAATTTTCGTGTCTTTTAGATATTTAAAAGTGATTACATGAAAATGAGATTCTTTAGAAAAATACATCATTTAATTAAATAAATGATTAAAAAATAATAAACTAAAAAAGAGAAGTATTTAATTGACTTTAAATGAGAATCAAAATTATTATTATCACTAAATATATTGAAAGACTGAAGAGTGAAGACAAACACTTTAGCGTCAATTGTATGGCAAAAAAGGAGAGAATATTTTATACAATAATAATGACACTCTTCTAACTCACAAAGACTATTGAGAATCAGTGAAGCGCTCAGAAAGGACAGGACTAAAAATGATGAGCACAGGCACGAAAACTATAGGGTAATGAATGTGATGACCGTTTTCTCATTTGTTAATATTCACTCCAAAATTGTTTAGAACTTATTTCTTTGTTATTACAAGCATTAGAAAGAATATGTGCTATCGTAGCCCTGAATGTGCCTCTATTTTCATATTATTCAATAGATTAATAACTAATGAGCAAAGAGTGCTTTATTTGTGAATTTCTATTTTTTGATTTGAATGTTTTTAGAGCATGTGTGTTGGCACTGGCACTGGCACTGGCACTGGCACTTGTATGGTGAGGGTGGTCACCAAATTCTATAAAATAATAGTAATTTGTGAAAAAATTCAAACGTATTCTTAAAGATTTTCTCTGATATCAGACAAACTCCACCCGAATTAGCAATTTATTCATATATATTATGAATAATTTCTCTCTTCTGTCTGCTCTTCATTTCTCACTCCTCTCTTGTTTATATAATTTTATTTCAAAAAGTAATTAACAGAGTGTTTGGCTATTCTGAAAATCTAGCAATTCTACGGATTAATTATATTTTCTCTCTGAAGTTATAATTCTATTTCAGGGATGTCCAAAGGGCATAAGATTAGCTCGAAATAGCCCCCTAGCGTTTTGGCCGTAGATTTTTATTAGCTCTCAGTGAGTACCCCCTAACTTTTTGGACCTGGGACAGCCCTTGTTCTTTTTGATGGCTAGTAAAGAGGACTAAAGAGACAGATAATAATGAAGTTCTTCTCTTTTCATTTGTTGTAAACCTTATCAACTCCTGCGGCTATATTCTGAACCCATACCTCATACCTCAACCTGATATGAATTATACTTTACTTCGGAATGATTTTCTTAGCAAAACATTTCGTTAAAATATAGTTAAGATTTATGAGATTGAGATAAAGTTTTAGAGTAACTTTAACTCTAACCACAGACTATTGCTTTACAACTCTTATCCAAATCTTGTTTCCTGTCATTATTGAACCGTGAGATGCATTCAAAGAAAAATATTGTCTCGACTATCGTCTTATCACTAATTATAACATTTAATTACTGGTACTATATTTTGATCAAACTTTTTAAAAGTCTGTATATTTCAAAAAAATCATTTATTGCCGACAAATATATTGAATTATTATTTCTACATAAATATCGATAAAATAGATTCATTAAAATAGGGTTAAAATAGAAATGTTATAATAAAAATCGGAGTCGACTCAAAAACAAAGCATAAAAATAAATTATTCTAAAATCAAAATAATAATTATTTATAACTAAATTTCTTTATTATTGAATACTATAGAGAGCTGGAGGTAATGTTCATTTCCTGTCAGGAAGAGAAACGCCGATAACCGGCTGCTAATATATTTTAGTGCTCAGAAAAATTCATTTACTATTCATAACAATATGAAAACACAACATATGTGTCACAAAACCATAAAACCAATCGACAGAATCTTGAAATCAATATTTCAAAATTCAAAACTTGCTGTCAGAATATCTTTCACTACTTACTATGCAAGTTCGTCAAGTGCGGAGCAACTATTTTCCAAAACAGACGATATTTTTAACACTAAAATGAGAAGAATAATAATCGTACGATTATAATACAAAATTTTGTACCTGAAACTGCACTGCGTATACTGCATAAAAATATTTCGTCACTTGTTAATGACATGTAAGGCGGACTCCACTGTTAATTATAAACCGAATTAACTTTCTAGATTTTAAAAAAATCAATATTTGACTCCGCACTTGACAAACTTGCATAGTTAGTATCGCTCAAAGGGGTGTATCGTATATACGATCTAAATATCTCCATATTTCGGAAACTTATATTAATTGTTAACTTAATTTATATACATGTTTGTATTTTTGAAACATTGAATGACCCATGGAAAAAATTCAAAGATTACTATTTTTACATTAATATTACAAATATTAGAGGAAAATAAAAGATTAAATACCTAGATAAATTTTTTGGATGCACCATTTTATTCTGAGCTACATCCCATACACATTCTTCTCAAGATCTTGGCAGTTTTTCCAAAATATTCCTTAACCTCTTGGAGCTTGGAAGATAAAATCAAAATAAAAAATTCTTCTTATGACAAATTCATATTGTGTATATTTAATTCAACTAAAATATGTTAATGCTAAATTAATTGGAGTTAGAATTTAAATAAAGTGAATTT
>JAQFXN010000577.1:0-20503 GCA_034693365.1 Liacarus xylariae | reverse complement strand
CAGTGATGATCACCATTCAAATTTTGCGCTCATTCTTGGTACTTAATTAATTCACATGATTTATTGCCATAAAAGTAAAGGAGTTTATGATTTAGTATAGAGAAAATGTTATCTATATACCTTGACCTATACACCTTCTGACCCGGTCCATCTTAGCTACCCCCTGCTTTTCAACTAACCTCAAAATATCGAAATATTTTACATATCATAGTAAATGATCCTGATGGGAAATTTATAAAAGAAGATATCTGTCCAAAAGATTTTTCACTAAAGTTACATGTATATTTTATTATTAAAACACAAAAACAATTATAGATAATCAGTGAAGGACTCGTCCTGTTAATGAGTTTTTCTATTAATCTCTTATTATTCCTATAAGTTATAACAAGGTGTAAAATATTTCGATATTGTTGAGTTCCATATTTTGTGGTTAAATACTTTGGGATGAATAGGTGTCATAATGTGTTTGATTCATCACATCATAACTTATGATTCACAAGCTTTCAAGCGATATATTCACGAGTCAGTCTATGTCCACTGTGGCACCAATACATTCAGCATTATAAAAATAAGATCCACGTTAATTAACACTACAGCCATATTTGAAGAAGGGGCAAATAGACTTCTTCTTTCACTTTGCACATGATATTCGATGCATAATGAATAGTCAACAGTATTAATTGTATTGATTCAAAAAATTCAAATTTAGATACATAATTCATCCCCTTATTGTTTACACTGTATTATATCTATATTTGATTAGTCTAAGGGAGTGGCTAGTTACCCGCGGGTAAGGTTTTTTTGATTGATTGGACAATAGTAACTCATTGCGAGTGAGTTTCCAATTGAAACACTTCCCAACAAAAATATATTTAACTTCGAATGAGATTTTTAATAAGATTTCAACCAACTATTCAACTTTAATTAAATTAGCTCTGGGAGAGAGGTCGGGATGACTAACGACCATATCTCTGTTTAATTGGCAACAGGTAGTTAGTTCGAACCCTGCTTCGGGTGAGCATTCTTTCACTCTGAGTTTAGTTTGCTGGGCCTGTGGTGGCGACTATGGACCCAAACCAAGGGTCGTCAACTGGTAGTATGCGATCAGCTATCGCCACATGTCTCGCTGTACGGGGCACAGGTGTGTTCGCTTAAATCTGTGACACCATCCTCGCTCTCATGACACTGAGTAAACGAGTGATCCCTGACTGGGTTGAACTCCTCCTAAAAAGGGATTGTTTGAAAAAAATTAAATTAAATTAATTGATATTGATCATGTAAATTGGATCATTATTTTATAAAAAATTTATTCGAATCACAGGTTGTTGCTCCTTGCAAATTACTGAACCGGGAAATATTAAAACCACACCAAATGCAGAGTTGATTTCACCGCTGATTACAGTGAGAAATGTTTCAAGCTGTTTTGAATTCTATTACTACATTCATGGAGTGGGGAATGTTCAACAAATTGAATTACAACTGCTAACTAATGAGCAAAACAGCACAATATGGAAGAGAATTCAATCGGCCGGTGATATGTGGCATAAGTACTATATTAATATCGGTCCTCAACAATACAATTATAATGTATATATAACTATTAATTATAATAAGGAGTAGCCAAGGAGGTGCTATAGTCAAAATACTCTTCTGTCTTGATGATTTTGCAAAATACTCACCTTGACTTTTTTTTGAAGCATGAGAAAAAAAATTTCATTTATACTTTTTATCCCTATTTTTTCTCCGTAATATTCACACCTTGTCAATTAAGCATTGCCACAATAGTGGCATTTTGAGGAAAGTTTTCCAAAATTCTCTTGTCTCTAACCAACTTGGCTACTTATAATTATAATGTATTCTAATTATAAATATTGATAACAATTAAAATTGTAAAATTTAAATCTCGATATTAATAAAATCAGCTGAAATTCCTCATTACTTCTGGCGTGAGTGCAATTGGACTGGATGATTTTGTGGGACTTAATGGCCGTTGTAAAGAAACTTCCCTCTGCGATTTTGAAAGTGGAACCTGTAATTGGAATGTTACTGCTGATACAAATGCCCAGTATAAATTCCAATTAGTTGAGGCCAATGATGACTCCTGGATAGACCAGAGTGAATATGATCATTCAACAGAAACTGAATATGGACATTTTATGGATGCCGTTAGCGGTATGACAAGTGAATATTTAACATTTATACGAAGTGCTGTCGTTTTCATAGCTCAGATTAGAGTGGAATTTTGATCCACTCCCTTACCATTCCATCAGATATGTTTTGTATATATTCCATTATAACTCCCTTCATTCCCCTCAATACCCTTCAATCCCACCACTTCCTACAAAACATATACTGTGACTGTATAACAGTATCTGTATGTCTAAACACTGTAAGGGATTGAATGGATTGAATGGATTGAATGGATTGAATGGATTGCCGTCAAATATGAGTCCCCTATGACTGACTTTCAATCCATTCCCATTCACTTCAGATATGCTTTGAACCCATTCTCTCCCCATTCCATCGCGAGAGTGGGAAGGAAAGAGAAAGCGGAGGGATTAGGGATTAACATTTCACATTACAGCCCAGATATAGGATGTATTTATCTTTAGTCAGTCTTTAATTGAAAAAAAACTACACATAAAATTGATCTATTTCATTATTTTGATGAAACTCAAAATAATTTATAAAGATTTACTAATACAACTATTCATTTCAATTTCGCACCAGGCAATCCAAATGATAAGACATCACTAACAAGTCCAGTTTTGAATGTTGCTGGTTACTATTGTTTAAATTTCTGGTATTGGCGACATGAAAGCCAAAATAATAAAATACAAGTCTATCAAACATATGAAAACTCAACAACAGTTAAGAATTTACTCTGGGAATCAAATTATACATTTCCAAACAAAGTATGGCACAGAGGAGTGGCTGATTTCAATTCAATAGCGGGCAATTCACGAATTGCCATTATTGCTTTACAGAGTGAATATAATTATAGAATCTATTTACATTTGTGAATAAATTTCTTCATAAGACGTTTGAGATTAACCGCAGTAAATATGAGAGAGAATTAGTTGTTGACTGACAAGTATAGAAACATTGCAATAATAGTCAATAATTGTTTAGCACATATTGTATTCATGCCAGTATAATAACTGCTAAACAATTGTTGACTATTATTGCAATGTTTCTATACCTGTCAGTCAACAACCAATTCTCTCTCATATTTACTGTGGTTAATCTCAAACGTCTTATGAACGAATTTATTCACATATATTTCTTAATATGTTTATAAAATATATTGTCATGATACCTTTATTTACAATTTTTGATTAAATAATAAATTATTTATTGCTGTAACAATCTCATTCTCAAAAAAGATCTAGTAATTTATTACAAAGAATTCTAATATAATAATTTAATAATGCTAATATAAAAAATATTCTAATAGCGTAGATTTTATACACAAAGTATTATTACAGTGTGTGATTAATAAAGAATAAATATATTTTCTCTTATATAAGCTGAAACATATAAAACATTTAAATATAATTGATAATTTTTTAAATAGTTATTCAATTTTCTATAATTGATATTCTGCAATTTTAAATAATTAAATAAATGTTAAATATAAAATTTAATTTTACGTGTTATACACGGATCTAATTACTGTATGTAGTTATTTATATTTCATTACAAAAAGTTTATTATTACAGTTTATTGCGGTATTATTAATAAGATAAGGAACATATAATCATAGGTTTAAGGAAAATAATATCATACTAACTGAAAATGTTAAAATTTTAATAATGACAAATTGAAATAACAATTAATTTTAAAAGTTTTGGAAACAAACAATCTAAAGTGTAATTATTTGCTTTAAAATTGCTTGTTCATTACGCATTTCTTATATAATTAATATACAGTGTGTTTGTTATAGTAGAGCATAGTAAATGTTTTGATCTACTAAATTTTGGCCGCTTAATTGTAGATGTTTGGTCCTCATGTTGCAAGATCATTTCAACATACACCTTTCAAAAAGAAATGATAATCCCATTATAAGATTAATGGATAAACAAAATAGAACAATATTATTACACTTGATATTGTAAAAATTATTCAATGGTTTAAATATCAGTGCCGGAAGTGATATAATGTGTTATTTTATGACTTAATTAAACAAGATTGATCAAAATCAAAAAATTCGAGAATCATTAATCTTGTATATATAATATTATATTCCAGCTAAAAGAATTCAATTTAAAAATAAATGTCTATTTTGGTAACATTGCTATACTATTACCAAATTCTGTCTCATTAGACATCATGGCGTCTTATTTCACAGGTCCCGGACTGGGGCAGACTTCAAAATAGCATGGTGTATTACCATAGTAGTATGCCACCATCTCTAAGAAACTGAAATAACATGCCATGTCGTGTAATGATAGAGAATTCAGTATTAATATTATATTGGTATTATATGATAAAAAGAACATAAACAGCTTGTTTCCTATAGAATAGCATAGTAAATGAGCTGGTTCCCTATATTTCTGTCAAATGGGGTGACGGGGTTAGCATTGTTTATATGCAAACTTTCATCCTCGCAGATGATTTGTTTATACAAGGTCAAGACATTTACTATGTTCTTCTATTAGAAACACACTGTAGTCATATTTTTGATGACTAAATAGTAAACATTATTATTTAATTACAGACAAAATAGCAGCAAAAATATGTCAATCCATTCGATTAAATTAATTTATTTTAAATTTCTACTCGGATTACAATTATTTTCGCCACAAATATGTTTGGCATCGCATACATCCATACGTATAGACAATGGTTATAAAGGGGTAGTCATATCCATATCGACTGAAATCACTGTTGAAACCCAAGTAATTGATGAAATTAAAACCTTAATAAGTGATGCCTCAAAAGCCCTGTTCGATGCAACTGATGGCAGAATATACTTCGAAGAAGTGACCCTACTTGTGCTAAACATGTGGCCAAACACCACACCATCAGATGTGCCGTCCATTAGATATAATGACGCGGACCTCATAATAGACAACTCCAACAGTCAGTCGTATACAATGCAATTCGCCGGTTGTGGCCAACAGGCACTTCCCATTGTTATATCAAAGCAGATAGTATTAGCACAGGAGCCCAGTGTTCTTGGATACCGTGCAAGATTACTGGTCCACGAATGGGCACATTATAGATATGGAGTGTTCAACGAATTTGGTTTCCCATCCGATCCCATATATCCACTCTATTATAGTATTCCCGGAAATCCCGACACAAACGACATACGCGTCAACTCATGTACTGATGATCAGCGCGTGTTTAATATCATTACTAATTCGGAGAATGGGTTAAATTGTGAGCTGACAACCAATGGTAGTACAGGAAAGCCGGTTAGTGACAGTTGCACTCCATTGCCTGATATCTACAACAATACATTCGAGTCCTCTTTAATGTACTCCGAATCAGTGGTAAATGTGTCAAAGTTTTGTGGTTCGCCAACAGGACGGGAACGGCATAAACATAACTTTGATTCACCAAATAAACACAATACACTTTGCGACGAGAATGATGTGTGGAGTGTAATAGAAAGACATCCAGATATCAATGGGTATGCAGGTCTATATTTAAAATTGTCCGATGGAAACGGTCACTTAGTTCATGAAAATGCACAAAACGTGTATTAATTGTTGATTAATTTCTGTATTAATCATTAGATTTTATATACATTATATATCTGATATTGATGGCTATTCTAGTATAAGATCTTCTGCGGTCTTATTTGATTTGTGTATCAGTAGTCCAATTAGAAATAGTGTCACAGAAAAGACGGGTATCATGTTTAAAAATAAGGAACATTACCCGGAATATTTAAAATTATCCCATTGAAGTGTATGTGAAAAAGCATACGAGTATACCACCTAATATACAGTTATTTTAACATTTTAATCACTATTTGAGATTTATATGTAAAATATATTAAAATATTTCAACCCTTTATGTATTTTACAAATTTTGCTTAAATTTTTCGATTCAATACTATTGGACTATTGATTGAAAAATCAAATAAGGCCACAGACGATCTCAGACTAGAACAGCCAACAATAGCAATCATATACTGTATATTAGATTAAATGATTAATACAAAAATTAATCAACAATATTAGACAATACAAATTTATCAAATTATGAAATAGTATTGGTGAGATTAATTTTAGCATTTTCATTTTATACAATAGACAAACTTCAAGGAGTCAACTAAATGAGACAAAATTCAAAATATACAATATATATGAAAATTCTATTATAAGAGTACTTTTTGCCATTGACAATTCTGTATATGATCTAGCTTCAAATGAAACAGTTTATAATTCAAACAGGGCTAATATAATTAATAGTGCACTGAACAAGTTTATGAAGGCTGATTCACCAAAATCTGAGCTGGCACTATTTACTTTCAAATCAGATTCAGTAATTGATTATTATGATTGGGACCATGCTGATGTGCAAAATTTCAAAATTACATACTCTGGAACACCACAAGCAATTGATCTAGAAAAAATTCTAACAAAAGGCACTGAACTATTAACAGGCGAAAGGGGCGGAATATACGTAGTACTAATCGGTAGTAAAGGGATCGCAGCATCAAATTCAGAAGAAAAAATTGAGCCTATTGCAAAAAAATTACGAGAAATGAATGTAAAGCTATATATAATTGTGTTTCCAATAATCGAGTCAATAGATGATCGCAAGCACGCGTCACAGCTATTTAGCAGGGTGATTTCAATAACTGACGGTCAAGTATTTAACATACGCAAAGATAAATCATCTTGGCTGACATATATGAATCAAATGCTCAATGCACTTCGAATCATCCAGGCTAATGTTAACTTTGACAATTCAAAAGCATATCATTTGTTGGATGAAAAAGGTTTTTCAAAATTAGATACAAATGTTAGCTTTGAGTTCACAATAGATTCAGCAGTACTTAACATGGAGTTCAGGGTATATTTTGTTTTGCCAGAAACAAAATTCAACAATATGTTCAGTTCGATACAAATTGATAGTCGCATTCTAGATAAACCCAATATGAGCGGCGAGAATGTGCTGGGCTTTTCATTCATTATTGACAGTTCTACCCAATTGGGTCGGTGGACACTGTCAGGTGCTGTTAGGCCTGAATGGCTCAACCAGTCAGTTATGGCAATCGCAGAGTTCAGGAGTGCAACTGCTTTGGATAAAACTTCAATCCAAGCCAAGTGTTGGCTTAACAGTGCTGTTGAATACAATCCCAACTCCGTTCAGCCCCTCATTGGTTACGTTAACGTTAGACAAGGCTTTGATGGACTAATATCTCAGGCGTTTATTAAACTAATTATTACGGATGAAAACGGAACCATTGATACAATCGAGATGTTGGACAATGGTTTAGGCGATCCGGATATAACAAAAGGGGACGGAATATATTCACAATATATAGTCAGTACTAGGAATGCAGGCTATTATACAATAAGTGCTGTCATTACTGATACAAATGCCACTGTTTTGGTCACAAAAGACTTTGGCAGCACTTCATTGCCTGCCGTTCCAAACGGCAAGAGTTGTTGCGGATCTCAAATAGAAGGACAGATAGAGATATTGAGTGGAAATTTCAAACGGATTGTGGAGTGCGGGTCAATTTTTGTCACCGAAAACATGGCTAATGTTGAGAAATATCCGCCAAATTCTGTCAGAGATTTACGAATAGAAGACATTAGTTATGACATCCGATCTGTTAATCTGTTGTGGACCTCTCCGGGCGGTGACTATACTTTCGGTAATATTGGGAGATATGAAATCAAGGCATTTCGTGGAGCGGATAACGACCCTGAGCTCAGACATAGAATTAAAAACGAATTTGACTCAATTCCTGGTGCGGACGCGAATATTATAACCGATAGTCCGGCAGATAGTTATGGGAAACTACAGAGAAGTCAAATAAGTATAATATCACGAGAGGAAGGAATATATTATTTTGCACTAAAAGCATATGACAGTGGAGGACATGCAAGTGTAGTGTCAAACATTGTCATGGCTTATATTAAGGGTAAGCAAAAAAAATATTATATAACTATATATTTACCACATTATTCAATATAATATTTAATAAAATAAATTAGAGAAAATGGATTTAATAGAAGTGATTAAATATATTCGTGTTTTACTGTATGTAAAAAAACTGGCGCTTATTTCAGACGCATTTTGTAATCTCTTATGGCAGGACTTAATTAATTAAAACAAGACCCCTAACTAGTAAAGTCTGATATTATATATATTGACAATAGAAATTCTAGATTTATTTTATACAAACGATAATATGACCGTGTTTAAACAAAATATAATTTTCAACACTCTTACACACTTCCCTGTTAAGAAATTTTTAAATTTAATTTATTTTTAATTTTTCATAGATGGTGATATAGTTGGTGATAACAACAGGTCACTTTCATTGTGGAAAATATTATCAATCACATTCGGATGTGTATTTATATTTGCAATCCTTTTATGCCTGATCACTAATAAATCAAGGAATTTAATTAAAAACATTCTGAATAATAGAGTCGATGTAATTCCATATGAATCAAGTGAAAATCCGAGTACAAAAACATCTCGCATATATGATTTTAATATTGTTGGAAATAAAGTATGTATAATTTTATAGCCTCAAATAAAACTAGCTGCATTAATTAATTACATTAGGAGCGAATCAATAATATCTATTTGGAACAAGGCACTAATCAAATTCAGGCCTACGCCAATGGAAGATTTAAAATCATAGAATTTATTAATCGAGGTAGTTTCGGTCGCGTTTATAAAGTTGAAGATAGGAATGATAAGATGTTATATGCGCTAAAGACAATAGAAATAATGGAAGGTTAGTATAAAACAATAAACATTTGATATAGACACTTTTACACGTTATTTTAATATTGCCTAACATTTATATGATTTGTACAATCGAGAAACGGGTTATAAAATAAAACATAAGTTAGAAATAATTGGTTTATTTGAAAACCAATTCAAATGTGTTAATCAAATAATATTTATAGAATACTATCTGGTCTACTATTATGTTTTATTTTATAACCCGTTTCTCGATTGTACTAATCATATACTCTTAATTTAATAGGGGATAAGGAAGCATTCATAATTCTGGCAAGAGAGATTGAAATACTAAACAAGCTAAATAATGAATATGTGGTGGAATATATAAATTCATTTACAGAGAAAGATAGAGAATTTTGTGTAATAATGGAATATTGCCAATTTGATTTGAAAACAATTATTGAGTTGAAAAAATCTGTTTGCGAGAACAGTTTTGAAGTGAGAATGCACGAAATAGAATTCTTTATATCAACTGAATTGTTTAGGGAAATAGTGGAATGTGTGAGATATCTACACGAATGTAAACCACCAATATTACACCGGGATCTTAAACCGTCCAATATTCTCTACAAGGTGAATAGTACAAATGGAAGATTTCTGAAATTATGTGACTTTGGTTTGGCGAAAAGATTTGATGAAATAGGCACCAGTAGTAAACACTCGGCTGTGGGCACACCTAAATATCGGGCACCTGAAGTGAATAATCATTATCCGAATTATACTACAAAAGCAGACATCTATAGTATTGGTGTTATAGCTTTTGATTTATTTGAAAATGTGAACCATTTTTATAGGTAATTAAAAAAAATTCTTTAATTATACTGGTTAATAATCTTCTATCTTTAAATAGATTAAAATGTGTGTCTTTCAGTTTGCTTCGTTTGCTTTATAATAATTATCAGAAGAGTACAGGTTACACGAAAATTTTTTAACTTGTAATTATTATAATCAAATCATCAAAAATCTCCTATAATTATTAAAATTGATGAAATTAGACAGAATTATGAAGAATTCCACGTTCTTATATTGTTTTATAGAATTCAAATATTAGTTAAGAGAATAATAGATAATGCCCTCTTCCAGGAAGCTTTCTTCAATTTGCCATTGGGGGGGGGGGAGGGGAGTATACTTTGATATAAAAATTATAGCTAAATTACAGATTAAATATTCCGTCCACCCACTCCTTATATATAGGCATCCTTGTTTAAACTGGATGAAGCAATAACTTATTATTACTCATTATTTTGGAGTTTCAATGTTTGCTACCGATAGCGACCGATAGCCAAAATAATAATTTGAATGAAAACTTAGTCATTCGCAGATAGAAATTATATCAAATTGTTTATTTTGAATTATTTGATATTAATGTTAATCTTTCGGCTAAAGATTAATCAAATTTGAAACCTCAAGTTCACTGAGTGACAGAATAAAGACATTTGTCTGTCCAGTTTAAAAATTGAACAATTACGTGCTTTATTTCCATTATTAAAGAAAAGATTTTTTTACTTAATTAAATTTATTTTCAAATTTTAAGTATGGACTCAAAATCGAATTATATTAATAATAATTTGATTCAAAATGTGGATCAATTGGAGTCTACTATAACAGAGATAATATATGATGATTATCAAAATAGACCGGATTGCCATGCAATATTAAACAATATTGAACATTGGTCATTTAAAATTGATGAACGACTTGCTGAGATTAAAGTTTTAATAAATAAAATGAAATTATTTGAAGATGAGTTATTTTATCGATTTATTATTGAAAAACTTAAATAATTAACACGGACATATTGTATTATAGATTATAGGGTTATAATTTTTATAACAAAAATAATGAATAAATACATTTTTTAAAAAGTAACTTTAAAATTCATTTTACGACGTCGATATGCAGGCAAAAAGTTGCACGATTGTACGATTAACCGTGGCACTGTTAACTATGACACAATTGAAGTGTGTACAATCTCAAAATATTGTATTATTTTTTACGAATTTAGAGAGAATTTCGTTGAATATTCATTTAGAGAATCAGATTTACACATATATAAAATAATGAAAGGGATGTCGAAAGGGGAGGGTATAGCCCGGAAAACCCTCCTCTAGCGTTTTTGTCAGATAACCTATGTACTCTCCGAGAGGTACCCCCCCTCCTCCCTGAAAATTTCTAGAAAACGGCGCAGTTTTCAAAATATTTCGTAAAATTCTTTACAAACTACTAATATGTCAATGCTTTGCAGTGCAGTAGTATTACAAAGCGCTAAATAAATACGTTTTAACCACTATTTTGATAATTTTAATGTGTTTTGTACTATTAAAAAAACTATAAATTCACACTTATTAACAATTTAAATATTGATTTTTAATGTGTTTTTGGTTAAAAATTTATAAATAAGCTAATTTTGAGCTATAAAAAACATGTTTTTTACATACTTTAGCAAAAGACATTTTTGAAAACCACTTTCCCTACAGCCCCCTAGCGTTTTGGACCTGCGACATCCCTGAATAATATTTAATTTGCAAGAAAGACTAGTTTTAGCTGCACTAAAATTTTAATAAGATTGGAAATTTTTTCACAAGTATAACAAAAATGAAAATAAAATACCAATTTTATATAAACAGACGATTTTAGGAATTAAGTGAATTATTTTGGGCGAGTAATTGCTCGGTGGTAAATCGTCCCTATGGACAATGATTCCATGTCAAATTAAATCATCATCAATTTTCATCATGATCAATTGTCGGAATGCAATAACTTAAAATTTTACTACCAAAACTTTGCTTTCTTTGAATTTAATTCTGTCTTCATTATATTTACCAGGGTTCACCAAGGGCAGTCATGAACATATCCTCCCAGAGTTTGAGATTTTGCAAAACACCCATCCCAATGGCTTTTTGCACCATAAACAAAATACTTTTATTATCTCCTTAATACCCCCTTGTGAAAATTATTTCAAAATACACTTTTATATACCACCAATGAATCTGTCGGATTTTGCGATCCGTGATATTTGCAAACAAGATTGGACCATTAATATATATATATATATAACTCCACTTTCAAAGAAAAATTAGGTGATTTATAAACTCCCATCCCATACATTTGTAATAGAATACTATTGCATTGGAGGTCTCCATCCTATAGATGTGTGATAGCTGATTTTAATTAAAAAGAATTTATATAATCTATATTTTGTAAGAGGGGGTCAGAGAAAACAGTTAGATATACTACAATATTAAAAATTACTAAGCCATTCTCTTCATTATAAAAACCGATAAATACAATATTAACTAATGGTTGTCGTTGGTCATCACAGAATAAGTACAAACACAAAATTTACAAAAAAAAAGTTTATTGAATTTCTTTATTTCGATTTGAATATACAATGAATAGTAAATATTTGCATTCAAAATAAAATTCACATATAGTTAAACAATTCGATTCAAACTTTAATGCAGCACCGTTGGCCCTGGCGACATGGAGATGGATCATCATAGAATACGGGTCTGTGACCAGAAGGACACTTCTTACTGGTACTAGTACAGTAGACACCCTCGTGTGATTGTTCGCCACAACTCAGTGCATAGCCTAGATAGTTAAAAATTAAATAGGTATAATATATAATAGAAATTATGCAACTATTACCATAGATGAAACAAACAAGTGACAATAGTGCCAGAACCAACCAGACAGAGCGAATTAATTTTATGCTCATTTTGAATATTTCATACAAATTTGAATATAACTTTTTCTAAATGTAAAAAGAGTTGCTTTTATAACAGATGTTAGACATTGAATTCAATAAACAAGTAATCTTATGTTTCCTAATAATCAGAATTGTTAACTAAAATAAATAGATTTGAATAACAATTGTTGGATAAATAAAATTTATTGCTTTGTTTTTATAGTCAATCAAATGAATAAATTTTATATATTATATATAATCTGTTCGAATGAAATATATTTTATCAGTTAATTCCAATTAATTTATATATATATCGTTGTCTTAATTTTCAAAAAATAAAAGAATAAAATTTACATGTTGCAAAATGTCAATACAATCATTTTAATTTTCAAATTTTTAACTACTCTTTCGAAGAAAAAGAGTATATATATTTGTTTGCACCTCATCCACCCCACTCGACCCCATCTACTATTGAATGGAATAGGAGCCTATGTTAATTCTATCGGATAGTGGCCTTGTCTAATCATATGGGATGAGAACTGATACTAATATTATGAGATGAGAACTTATGATAATCATATGGGAGGAGAATAAATGAAAAACCTATTCAAATTCACTGAAATATGTGGCCGAGGGCGACATATTGAACCAATTAATATTTTTCTAACAACGTGAGGATTCGTACTGCAGATTAATATTTGCGGTTTTTCATTTTATTCCTTAGATGTAATCAAAAGATGTAAATAGTCAGACTCTTAGGGTGCTGGCAAACAGTGATGATCAATTCGAGCGTTTTATTTTGTAAATTTTTATAACCAAACAGAATTCTTAAGACGTCAGTTATAACCAAGTAAATAATCGTCTTAATTTAATACAATTGACATTATTTTTGGAATGCTTTTACTAACAGGATTATATTTTTTTTTTAGTCTAAATTATTCTTCTTCGGTGATACCGACTGAAGTGGTCAAACATTTTTCATATGTCATTCGATTCGTCAGACAATAAGTTTTCTGAATATATACAGTATATATTGTATCTTTAATTAAATTAATAAGACTGTAAAACATGTTAGGTAATACAAATTTACGGAATAAAACCCTCGAATTTATCACATAAGTTTGATAACGCACCCTAGAATTTTGTCTATTTACATCTTTTACTGTAACATATGGATCAAAATGAAACAAGCCGCTACTTTAATCAACAGAATCAATTCCCCATTGTAAGAAAGAATTTTCTAATTAGGAATGTCTTTCAAGCGGAAGTTTACAGTTACAAAATGAATAATTACATTCGATTAAGCACTAAATGTTATTTAAAATATGAAAAAATTAGCGGCCAATGAGGTATTTCAGGGGGTTTTTGGAGGGTTTAACCTTTTGAAAAATCGGCTTTAAAGATCATTTTATAGCTAAACCAAGTGATCAAATGGAACAATAAGTATATATTTGTAAAGCTAATCGAATGACGAATCAAGTCATATACTCATTATTCTTCTGCGGCAAATGGCCAGCGCCGACCAGATCCCGACGGTAATGGTTAGAGCCGTGTCATATATGGTTAAACTAGTCTTTGTAAGAGGTTTACAAATATATACCTATTGTTCCATTTGATATAGCTATAAAATGATCTTTAAACCTGATTTTTCAAAAGATTAAACCTCCCAAAATCCCCCTGAAATACCTCATCGGCCGCTAATTTTTTCATATTTAACATAAAATTTAATGCTTAATCGAATGTACTTGTTCATTTTGTGATTGTGAACATCCGCTTGAAAAACATTCCTACTTACGATTTTCTCAAAATAACCCCCTATATTCCCCCTTACTCGGCCGATATTGGCTACCAAAAAATGACTTTTTTGAAAAAAACCCATCCCTTAGACCACCAACATATCCAGGAAAAAATACCCCTGACATTTTCAAGTCTGTATCCCTGATTGTACTGTAACTGTTAACAAATAATTAAATAAATAAAAAAAAGTATTTTAATTAATTATAAATCATTTATTTAATTTTTAAAAAATCAAACAAAGTGCCAGTTAGAATAGAACCCGGGTCCTATATGTATCGTGAACCTGTTATTTAACCACTGCGCCACTGTCCCTATCTGTCATATACTATGCTAAAACTTGTTATAATAATAAGCTCATAAAATATCGTAAATTTGACCCTGATTTTAACCCCCTTAAACCCCTTATTAGAACTTAATACGCTCAGAGTTTATTTTTTACTACTAAAAGATAAATTTAATCAAGTTAGATTTTGGAAATCAGAAATACAGTTGCTGAGTGTCAATCGTTAGATGATTCTATAGGATGAGAGCTTTTCCCAATGGAGACGGGAAACTATTATAATGGTGTATGATGAGAATTTATGAGAACACATTACCAAATTTACCAAAACAGCGGATGCATATAATATAAAGTTACACTTATAGTGTATTATTGGAATAATGCAATTACTTTATACATTACTTGAAATAAAAACACTATAAGTGCAGCGCTATATTACATGCATCCGATGCTCTTCTCGCAGTGCAGGTCAATTTCTCTTAAGATTTTTCAGGGAAAGCGGAGTTATGTATATTAATTGAGCATTCTTATTTTCATAATAATATCAAAATCAGAGACATCATTTTGCAAAAATAAGTAGTAAGTTCGGCAAAAGATATTTCCTTATATATTAAGGTAGAATTCAAATTAATGTAATTCATTTAATTAATATAAAGGTATAATATAATAAATATAAAAATCTCACAAGGATGCAAAAATTTAAAATGGTTTGCATTTACAAAAAATTATTAAAATAAACAAAAAGGTATTGTTTTCTTTCTTCTTCCTAAAATTCGTTTTATATCAGAAAATAATAAATTAAAAGTTGAAAAATTTCTTTCGACATCTACTATTGTTAAGAGTGCATAGCATAATTTCAAATTATGTCTTCTAATAAAATCTACTAAATGTTTATTTTTCTTAAAACATTTATTAATTTATTATACACCATTTTTTTCCTATTCATTCTATTTTATAATTACTAATATTTAATTCAATTCAATTCATAAACAAATAAATGATTGAATACAAACAACACGTGATTTTATGGCAGTTATGTAGTCATTAATAAATAATGTTTGAAAATTACTTTAATCTTGAATTTGTACTAGCAGTTCCTATACGTATTAACTTTTTTTGCCAAATGATATCTATGGTTATTAGTTTTAGTATACAATTACTTAGCTCTATATCAGGGATGAGGAATGTGCAAAATATCAAAGAGGGGTATTTAGGATTTCTTAAATTTTTTGAGATATTTTCTCACATTTTCTTAAAGTTTAGGAGTATTTTTCCATAGTCTTAATGTTAACCAATAATTTTTTAAGAGGAATGGTTATTCGGGATTGTGCCCTTTTTCCACATCCCTGGTTCTGTATGATAAAATATGAAGTTCAGTAGTTATTTCGCACATTTTTTGTAGCAAATATAGAGCATATAATAAACATTAGTTTAGAATAGCTAATATTTAAAATAATATTTGAATCAAAAAAGTGGTTAAACTTATATAGGCATAGCAAGTAACAATGATATATAATAAAAATATGATCCAATAAATTGAGCCACTATTTAGACATTACCAATATTTACATCTCAATTGGAAAACCACCTCAATATATTAACTATTGGACTATGTAATAGGCATTAGATAAGAATAGCTAATTTTTTATCGCAGATAAATCACAAGGAACTAAATTTTTTATAAATTATTATATTGATATTTGAAACTAATAAATAAAATTAATTATATTTTAATTCCAGAATTAACAATAAAATAATTTTTACATAATGCAGGCAAAAAAATAAAATTTATTAATTTTTTCTTATCTAGTTTATCATCGCAATAAACATTCGTTTATTAGTTATAAAATAAAACGTGATGTTTCTTGTATTTGATAATAGCTACTTAATAAACAAAGCAGTAAATTGTATTTATTAGTTTAAATATTTCCATATAATTCATACTAATTTAGTTCTGTTCACTTTAACAATCTAATCTGAATACTTGTAAACATAGGATATATATTGAATTCAATGTCTAAAATTTGTTATAAAAGCAACTCTTTTTTACTTTTAGAGAAAGTAATATTCAAATTTGCTTGAAATATTCAAAATGAGCATAAAATTAATTCGCTCTGTCTTGTTGGTTCTGGCACTATTGTCACTTGTTTGGTTCAGCTATGGTAATAGTTGCATCATTTCTATTATATACTTAATTTTCAACACTTTAGGTAATGCACTGAGTTGTGGCGAACAATCGCACAAGGGTGTCTACTGTACTAGTACGAATTTGGATTGTCCTTCCGGTCACAGACCCGTATTCTATGATGATCCATCGCCTTGTCGCCAGGGCCAAAGGTGCTGCATTAAATTGTGAATCGAATTGGAGAACTATAATTGAATTTTATTTTCAATTCAAATCTATTTTATTCATTACATATTGATATTTAAGTAGAGAGATTAAATAATATTTCCAGGCAAAAATCTTACTTAATTTATTTTGTGCTTACTTACAAACAAATAGTATTTAATATATTATTTAAAATTTCATATTTATGTAATTAGTTTAATGTTTTGTATACTGAAATAAAGAGTTTTAATTGACTCTGTCTTTGTGGTTTATAATAATTCGATTTACTATTGACACTATCATTAATATAAAATTCAATTAAGATTAAAAATTTACTGATAAATCACCCGGGCATATACGCAAAATTTTTTAAAGATATTCTATTAAAGATACTTTATTGCATCTAATAAATGATAAAATTAACTACATTTTGGATCAAAGTGTTAAATCGCTTTTCAAACCACACCATTTTTAAAATAAACACTTTAAAATAAAAAAATTGTCATGGAAATCACCCAGGCCCATACGTACAGATTTGCAAATTATAATATTTTTAAAATTTTCTAGTAAAGGTTCTTTACTGTATCTAGTATATGATAATATTCAATTTATATCCTATTTATAATTTACAGTTTTTAATATTTCCACTGATTTTTCATTAAAATTTAACAAACTATAGAAAGTTATTTGAAATAAATATTAAACATTTATATATTTCGCAAAGAATTTTTAATACAATACCAAACTGTAAATTATAAATAGAGTAATGCGTATGGGCCTTGATGGTTTCCCTGACAACTATTTATTTTATTATGTCTTTATTTTAACAATAGTGTGGTTTAAAAAACGATTAAACACTTTGATACAATACGTAGTAAATATATACTCTAGTATTAATTTACAGTTTGCTAATGCATTAGAAAATTATTTTCAATTTTAAAAATGAATATAAATGTCGATATAATTTTACAATCTTATAAATATTAACTGATTTCTCACCTGGTCAGTAAAATTTAAAAAACTGTATACAGTTATTTTATTAAATATTAAACACTTATATGCTTCCCAATGGTTTTTTTTACTACAATAGCTAATTGTAAATTAATAATAGAGTATATATATAATATTATGATTTAGTAGATACAATAAAGAATCTTTAACAGAAAATCTTTAAAAAATTATAACTTGTTTATTTCTGCGTATGTGCCCGGTAGATTTATTGGTAAATTTCTTATTTTAATAATAGTGTAATTAGTAAATCGATTAATGATAAACCTCCAACACGGAGTGATAAGATTCTAGTAATATATTATAACAAATACTTAAAAATTGTTTAATTGATCAAACGGTAAGAAAAACAGCACATAATTATTTTTCTGTGATTCCAATTAAAGGCTTTTTTACAGATATTATTCTGTTCATTCTTTCAAACTTTAGTAAATAGATTTAAGTAATTATTTTTGAAAATTAATCTTAATATTGCTAAATAGTTGAAAGTTGAAAGCATAAAATTCGTACGAAATAAAATTACAATTTATTTCTATGCCTTCGACTTTCATCTATAATTATATATCAATATTATCATTATCTTTATTTTTAAACCCGATGAATACAATATTGATGCGCGCAATGCGACTACGGGTTGGCGTAGCTCTGACTTGTATCGCAAAGTGCACATTACATGCTCACATGCAAACAATGGTTTGCATTCACTACTACTTCATTACAAACACTGTTTAAGCAATACTTCTTGAGTACCGGAACCCTACGACAGACCACCATTTCAGGATACCCTTTCGACTACCGCTCGGCCACTAATACCATATAATTAATGAGCAGTACTTAAACACAATTCAATTAACAATAACTACTTTATTAATGACTGCCTCTGACAGAGCAGGGCTTCACTTAATGACTACTTTATAACAACTGATCAATGCATACAAAATACAATTTCTTAAATACTGTATTTCTCACATTACTAGAAAAGTCTAAATCAAAATAAATATGAATAATGACTAACTATGTATTGTATCAAAGTGTTTAATTTTAAAAATATTATAACTACTATATCAATGTGTATGGGCGTATGATGATTTTTTATTTTATTTTGTCTTTATTTTAAATATAGTGTTGTTCAAAAAGCGATTAAACACTTTGATCTAATACGTAGTTAATGATGTATTCAGGTTGTTGTGATAGTAGGGTGAAATCGAATATATATCCTGCTATTTCTTCAAATGAACAGATAATTATATCTAGGTGAATTGTTCTCATTTAGATGCTAGCACCAGAAGCAAAGGAAGTTTCAGGAAAAATTGATTAATATAATTAACATCAACATGCTGCTATTCTGTATACACATAAAGCCAATAAATGAGATGATGAAAATGATTGAATTCATATAAATTACTTGTAATATAAATTAATTGGTTTTATTAAAACTATTGATATATCTGTGGCATTGAAAATAACACAAATATTTAAATAATGTTAGTTTACTTTAGTTGAAATTTATATCAATTGTTGCCAAGGAATACGATTATATCAATAATACAACTAATTTTGTTTGATTTAAAATCTATTCCATTAATTTACTTCCTTTTTAAAATACACTTTATATCTAATAATTAATATAATCGTTGAATTTAGGGCAAATTAATTTAAAATGCCCCTCCTCTACTTCATTTCACTTTGCCCCCCCCCAGCCCCGTTTGGCTGCTCATTGTATTGTGTGTTGAATTTTAATTGATTAAATAAATTTACTATTTTTTATATTTTTAATAACAGGGATGTCCTGATGGGGGTGGGGGTGGGGGTGGGTTCAGACAAAAATACTCAATTGCGTTTGTCCGGATACGCCGAAGGTGATGTGTTCAAAATATTATATCAAACTCATTACATATTAATAAATATGTCAATGATTTGCAGAGCACTTATATAACAAACCACTAAATAAACGTGTTTTGAGATATTTGTGTTAATAAATTATACTAAAAAAAACAATAAATACAAAGATTTGAAGCAATAAAAGACACATTTATTACATATTGTGGGCAAAAACAATAACTTTTTAAACCCTCCTGAACCCCCTTCCTATTTCGCAAACAATTTGCATAAAAATTATCATACCATTGTACACTCCTCTAGACTAGGCTTACACCAAAAAACACTAATACTGGAATTTTCATGTCTGGACATCACTTGTTTAAGTAAATTCAATCAAATAAACTGTTTTCAACATATTTAAGATTGAAATTAATCAAAAATATGTTTAAAGGTTTAATACATTAGTTACATGCAAGTTTTTCATTTATTAATTTCGAACTAGCAAAGAAAAAACAATATGACAATTCAATTGACCGATATTCAATCAATTGCCAAATTCTATTATTATCGATATTATATAATACTTTTATTAATAGATCAATCATTCGTTTGGTCAGAGGAG